>JAJIBD010002760.1:0-54888 GCA_021461705.1 Cryptotis parvus
AGTTTAAAGACCCAAGCATTTGTAAAGTGGAAGATACCTGGAATCCAAACTAGCTAAGATTTATGAACATTCCAACATATAAACCAATTGGGCAGGATTTCCTCAAAAGACTTAGAGAAAATGAATCAAATCTGTAAAGCCCAAACTGAAGACAGCACAAGCAAACCATCTCAGCTCTAATTGTCTTCATAGTTGAGACCACAGCATAAAATAGGAAAGGCAACAGGCCTGAACCTGCGCAAAAGAGCACAAAAAAACTGGCTTCAGCTTTTGCTTATGGTTCTTCTGGGGATGAATGGTCCTGCCAACAGATGTTACAAGGAAAATCAGAACTTCCCTGGGGTGTGACCCCAAATATGGTAGCAGCAGGCAGTGCTTTAATTTCCATGCTACTTAGATTTAACAAATTATTTCCTGTAGAGGCAACATATAGTGCCTTTATATTCATCACTTAGAAGAACTGTATTCATATTGTATAGATACTATTTAAACAACCATGAAAGAAGGAGAAGGGAAAAATAGTTTCAACACGCAGTTAATAACCAAAACCAATGTGATGCCTTTTTCCCCTGATAGATCAATTGAAATCAAGAGGGGGGAAAATAATCACCTCACAGAACCAGTGTGTACTGATCAATTAGTAACCTATTCAGAAGCAGTCAGTTCAGTGAAAAAAAATGGTTGAAATTATTTTTTGTGTGTATATGTGTGTGTTCAACCAAAAAATAGGAACTATTGATAAAACAACAAGCCTGTGGCTATAATCTTCAGCCAGAATGCACTCAGATATGCTTACTCTATGACTTCTAATGGTCCATGGGAAAACAATTGTGCAGAGCAAAGATCTGCTGCTGTATCTATTCTTAGGAAAGATAATGAAAACAACAGAGGGACAGCAGGGCACTCTGTGTATACACATATGTGTACTTGTCCCACCTTTGGGGTAGAGAGACACAGACGCTCAGAAATAAATCACCACCTCTAGAACCAGCGCCCGCAGGCTTTGGGTCTAACTTCATTTCTGTGGAAATGAGAGCCGTTCAGTCATGCACAGAAATTAAAGTGTATGGAGAAAAGAGCTAACCAAAATATGAATTGTAATGAAATCTAAAATGCCAGTGGTTCTATTATTGTGTGCTTTATGAGATTGTGAAGCAACAAACCCAGGGCAATGAGAGGTCACGATGGCTAAAAAATCTGAGCGCTAATGGCTCTAACCTACTGGTGAGAAGCAGTGATCTCAATAAAATGCAACACTAATGGAAATAGCCCTAGCGGGAAAAGGCTGGATCACTACGAGGGGACAATGATAAGAAATAGAGAAACCTCAATCCCTCTAACAATACATTGTTTCAACAAATAATGTCTTTAAAAATCAATTGAGGCATTTTCCTTGCAAATTGTTGCTTCCTCTACCTAGACTGAATTCTTCAGTTTTTTTTTTTGGTTTTTTGTTTGAATGGGCCAGGAATCAGGAGGCAAAAGCATAGGCAGGAGGTTGAAGAAGAGCAGGAGTTACATATAAACAAATATTCTATAGGTCATCCAGTTTCCCACCACAGCCAGCACAAAATTGCCATCGACCCTGCCTGCTCCTACACACCCACTGCTAGAGAATTCCTTTTGCAATATATTGCGTTTTTGAGTTGGTTTGATTTGGGGTGTTGTTGTATGAACCTGGTATGGTAGATAAGCAATAAAGGGAACATTTTTTGTTATGCTCTGAAATAAGAAAATGAAAATACGAAAAGTTAAATCATTTTAATTTGCCTAATTAGTTTCTTCATGACATATTCCACAGCTGTGAAGGCACTAACATTTCTTGATTGTTTATAATTCTTACTATAGTCAGTTTCCATTCAGTGTTCTTGATAGGGCTTGAAAACTAACTTTAAGGAAAACAGTGTATAATAAAACCTACTATATGATAGACTAATGAATACAGAGTTGAGTATCTGTGAGATATTTTTGGCCACAGAAACATCACCAAACTTTGAAATAAAGGCATCCAAAGCCTCTAGTATTAAGCAATCATTAATACCATAATAAACGCCTCCGATATTCTTGTACCATGGTTGTGGATGTCCAGAACATGTCCTTGCAGAACCCATTTTATCTACACAAACCCTTTGGAGTGCACTCACGCCCTCACATTCACTCTAGTAGGACAATTCAGACATGCTCAGGAGTCTATTCTGCACTTCTCTGCAATACAGAAGGAAATTGGAGTACCCAGAGATAGTACTGCAGACACGCGGAGAATGTAGAAACTCCATACCGACATCCAGGAATTGACGGGGGGGGGGGGCATACCAGCAATGCTAGGGCTTCTTCCTGATCCTTTGTCCAGGGATTGCTCGTGGCATTGCTCAGGGACCATACGCAGAATCCAGGTCAGCCATGTGCAAGACATCCTATGGTGTGCCTTTTCCACGGGACTCTCCTTGGAGTAATTCCTGAGTGTAGAGCCAGGAAAAAAAACCTGAGCATCGTTGGGTGTGGCTTAAAAACAAGCAAATAAATTAAATATATATGTATATATGTATATATGTACATATATACATATATATGTGTTGGAGGACATGTTTAGCTAATCTGGGAGTTTTGTTGTTTTGCTCACTCCCAGCTTAATCTTATTTAAGCCAATGTTCATTCTAATGAGATCTCTCTTCTATGTAAACACTTCTAGAGGGTGTGGCAGTTACAGAAGTCACCTTGATTGAATAACTTCTGACTTATACATCTACTAAGATTTCTATGTTTTCTAGATTGGGCACAGCTCCTCTTTATACCCACTGCACCCAACGTGGGACAGTTAGAATTTACCAGGAGACTACCACCCTGGCTACGCTGAGACTAAAGGTAGACTATAGGAAGGATCATACTAGTTTGCTCTAAGCAGGCAAGTATGACCCTTTCAGTACATGAGAACAAGATACTCAGAATCACCCTGGTGCAGATAATAATAAGGACCTTGTGGGTACCATCTAGATTACATGAAGCTCATGAAGTTAAGATGTATTACTTTATATCAGCCCCTCTCTCCAGTGTTTTACATAAGAGATAATCTCGGGATTAGTCCTTGGTGTAACCTTTGTTTATACCTACAATAGGGTGTGTGGCACTACACTCTGTTTAGGGTTCTTTGTTGGCATGACAACCTCCCGATTGGATTACTTTGGTGTATATAAGGGGCTGACTTGAGGCCCCCTTCACCTTTTACCTTTACCTTTTGCCTTTTGGTTCCTCAGCCTTCAGCTTTTGGCTCCTGCAGCTTTTGGCCTTTTGCTCTTTGGCCTTTGCTCCTTCGTCTGGGTAGGACTCAGCTCGGGTGAGATCCTCTCTCTCTTTGGTGGGAGACTTAGGCTCTTTTGTATGGTCTAAGTTCGGACCAGAGCTAGAGTTTTTCATTATATTGGAGTGCTGTGGAAGAGCTTTTGTACTATTAAAAGCCATTTTTGGAACTGCACCGGACTCGTGAGTTTTCATCTTTCTCCCGGCGTCCTCGGAGGTAGAAGACAACCCCTGTTCTGACACTGTTGGGGACCCGGCGGCGTTCCCCGACATATATGCACATATATATACATATTATATATGTCAGGGGATATGACTCAGCAATTTATTGCTGAGTATTAAAGCACAGTGCCATGTATGAGGCCTTGGGTTTATCTCTCACTGCAGAAGAGAATCTTTTTATTTTTAAATTTTCTCTCCTTTTTTTGCATTTTGGTTTACACCCACAAATGCTCAGGGGTTTCTCCTGGCTCTGTACTCAGGAATTACTCCTGGCAGTACTAGAGGGACCACATGAGATGCCAGAGATCGAACCTGGGTTGAGCGCCGTGCAAGGCAAATGCCCTACTCACTGCGCCTATTGCTCAGGCTCCTAAGTTTTATTTAATTTCACTTTTCATCCCCTCATGTATCTCCTCTGTATATTTTTATTTTTTTTGGGGGTGGGGAGGTGGTGCACCTGGCAATGCTCAGGGCTCACCCCTAACTCCACGCTCAGGGATCACTCCTAGCAGAGTTTGAGGGACTAAATATGTTTCCAGCAATCAAACTTCAGTCATGCAAAGCATGCAAAGCATGCTCCTTACCCACTATACTATCTCTTTGGCCCTTTTTTTGTTTTCTAATTTACCTTGTTATTTGGTCACTAAATAACACTCAAGGTGTTGCAGGTGTGGCTGCAGTGCCCTGCTGCATTGTCAGGTGGCAGACACGACACAGGCTTGTCAACACCCCCAGGGCTCTGCCCTGTGGACCCTGGTTGGTTGATGGTCTGACATAGAAAAGACTGGACCCCTGGGATGCACCCAGAGCCACGGCAGAGCCTGGCAAGCTACTGGCAAGTTGCCCATGGTGTATTTGATATGCCAAAAACAGTAACAATAATGTACCTCATTCCCAACGAATAGAGACATTACTGGTGCCTGCTTGAGCAAATCTATGAACAATACAAGTGATCCACAATATGGTGTTATGAGGTTAAAGTTTATTTGAAAACAAGGGAGTGGGACTTGAGGATATATGAAATTGAGAACTAGTCTGTTAGAAAGTAGTGCAGTGTTTGTTGCATTACTCCCCCATTTTTGAAGAGTGGAGAATAATTTATTCCAGATAGGTTTATTCCCCTATATCACTAGAACAGAGCCTTTAGGAAGTTGAGGCACAGATGTTTGGTTGAATCCCTGGTTAATCATCAGATACTATAAGAAAAGTAATTCTCCTCATTGCCCTGCCTTTTCATTGCTAATCATTGTATCACTATACCACTGTTTTCCCATTGTTCATCGATTTGATAGAGTGGGCACTAGTAACATCTCCATTAGTCCTGTCACAAGCAAGTGCAACCCAAGGCATCTACTTGCTACAGAGACAAGAGGAGCCCAAAATCATTCTTCAGGTTATGGAACTGAGGTCGATAATAGTTACTAGTCTTTGGCATAAAAAGTAAATAAAACATGGTAGCTTGCCAGGCTTTACCGTGTAGGTGGTATAGTCTCAGTAGAAGGCTCTCAACCAGAGTATTTACTGATGAATCTTAAAGGGGAAGATCAGGTTTTCTCTTGGATGGAGTTCTGAGAAACTATGGAGTCTGGATGTTGAGAATGACTAACTGCATGATGTGTGGTTTGCTCTGGGTTCTTGCCAGGCTTACTGGTATCAGTTAAAAAATGTCTATAACTGTTTACTATGTACAAATATGAAAGAAATTGGGAAGAACCTTATGCAAAATTCAGTATCCTAGCGCCAAGGGACATGTGGGTCTGGCGTGGGTGGGTCTCTCTCTTCCAGGGGCGACTGGCATGGAGGCGAATAATGCCTCCATGGAAGAGATCCAGACCCATCCATTTCAGACCCACAGGTGCGCTGCTCAGCAGGCCCCATGTGGAAGCAACCCATGGAGCTGACCTCCTGGTAAGGAGCCCCGCCATCCCCTGGCCGAGTCCAACATTGCTCTAAGGTTTGCTCTCATGAGCGGGGCGAGACCATGCTGGCCGGACTCGGAGTGGAGTTTTGGGCCCTGCCCTTTCCTCCGCCTCCATGCCAGTTGCCCTGGAAGAAAGAGACCCACCCACACCAGACTCAGCTAATTTGCAACCCCAGAAGAGATCCAGACCCATCCACTTCAGACCCACAGCTGCACTGCTCAGTGCTCGGCCGCCCCATGTGGAAGCAACTCATGGAGCTGACCTCCCGGTAAGGGGCTCGGCCATCCCCAGGCCAAGTCCAACATTGCTCCAAGGGTTTGCTCTCATGAGCGGGGAGAGACCATGCTGGCGGACTCGGAGTGGAGTTTTGGGCCCTGCCCTTTCCTCCGCCTCCATGCCAGTTCATTGCTCATGCAAGCAGTAAGTAGGAACAATAAGCAGGAGCAATAAGTGGAAGCTACAAGAGCAATTCACAAAACCAATCTGCCCGCTCTGATAACATGACATATGTAAACCCATTCCATTACATTTCTGCTTCTCTCACCCTGTTTCCCAAAAGCCTTCTTTTTCAGGACTGCCTCCATCTCTTCTGTTCATCTTTTCCTTTCTTATTCACTACTCTTCACATTTACTTCTCTCTGCTTCTTTAATCAATACACTAATAATCACAGGAGTATTCAATATCATTTCTTTATGAAAAGTACCATTTAAAGTAAGACCTTTGAGCATGCTGTTTGCCAAATATAGAGCAAAACTAGATGTCATTATAGTCCCACGAGAATGATTGATTGAGAGGGGTGTTTTTTTCTGTATGCGTGAGCCCCACTTTGATACCTAGACACACCCACTCAAACACAAATAACTGATTGACTAACAAATATTGCTTTCACCTCCCTTTGTAATTTTATAGATGGAACAATCCAAGGAGATTTAAGATCTCTTCTGAGAACATTTTCTTTCAACCTCCTGTTCCTATTTTTAGTTATATATAAAAACATTATTAACATTTATATCTACACTAATATTATATTTACATTTAGATCACATTAAATGCAGAAATAGTTCTATAATCATATTTATATTTCATCACCTTTTAAATTTCCTAATTTCCTATTTTCCTCTCAATTTACTATAATATGTTGCTAAGTTATACATTTCAGAAATTTTGATACATGATGAGATTTTATGTTCAACTCATCATTTCTCTCCAGTGTGGAACAAATTAAGCTATGAGTTACAAGGAATTTTTTCTTAATTTAGGCTTTATGAAAGTCCTCTGTGTCTTCTGAAAGATAGTTTCCATTCACCCTCTCATGCTGTTCTCTCCTTTATTCAAGGCCTAGGTCAAATCATACATCCTCTAAGAAATGTCACTAATTCTTCAAGTCAAGGTTAGCATTTCTATTAAGTAATTAGCTCATTTATTCTGTTCAGACTCATAACAACATGAGCTTCTATGCTTTATTCCCTTTCCAACCAATCACCATGCATTCGCTCTTTGTTACAAACTGACTGTATATCCACCTCACACACGCCACACACACACACACACACAACACATGATTTATATGTTGAAGCCCTAACTTCCAACATGATTATATCTGGAAGCAGGGTCTACAAATCAAAGAGAGAGATGTTCAGGAGGAGGGAATGTTTCCCCTATCCCTTTTCTTCTTCTAGGACTGGTCAATTAATCAAATAGGCATCATATAAAATCAATTGGTAAAATATTGTTAATTTAGTTGAATATGTATGAAGAATCTACATAAATGTGGAATCTTAAGATGATAATAAATGACAGGGTTAGAGAAGATAGTAGAGTGCCTTGAACACAGCTAACAAGGATTAGAAATCCTAGAGATCCTGCCAGCAGTGATGCCCAGAAAGCCTGCCAGTAGAGTATAGAGCCAGGAGCAAGCCCTGTGCACAGTCAGGTGTCACAGGAAGGAAGAAAAGGAAAGAAGAAAGAAGGAAAGAAGAAAGAAAAGAAGGAAAAGAAAGAAATAAAAATACCCATGATGTTCTTCAAAAGAAATTGAACAAACACTCCTGAAATTTGTATAGAATAATAAACTCCCACGAATAGCTAAAGCAATCCTTGGGAAAAAGAAGATGGGGAGGTATCACTTTCCCCAACCACAAGCTCTACTACAGAGCAGTTGTAATTAAGACAGTGTGGTATTGGTATAAAAACAGACCCGTAGACCTACGGAATAGAACTGAATATCCTGAAACACACTCTCAAATATACAACCACTTAATCTCCAATACAGGGGCAAAAAATATTAAGTGGAGCAAAGAAAGCCTCTTCAACAAATGGTGCTGGGAAAACTAGGCAGCTACATGTAAAAAATGAACTTAGACCTTCTTCTAACGCCATGCACAAAAAGTCAGATCAAAATGGATTATAGAGGAGAAGGAGTCACAGGGTTTTGCCAGGACATTTTAACTGATAAAAAGCACATGCTTTGTTATTCAGTGCCCCTATTTAAGTAAGGTTTTCAATAGAAATTATAGCTGGGAATAGCCTCAGTTCTGGGTAATCTTCTTTTATTATTTTTGCTTTTGGGCACACCCAGCAGTGCCAGGGTACCCGGCCTGACTCAGGAATAACCCTGGAGGCCGGGGACCAGGGCGCCGGGAACAACCCAGGCCGGACAGGCCGGCACGAAGGCAAGCCACGGGCTGGGCTAGCTCGCCCTTCATTTTAATTTTTTAGCTAGTTAAGAGTCCACCTGCCAACAAACCAAATTCCCGAGGGATGGATATGTCATCCCCAATGTTCTCCCTTCTGAAAATCCTATATGCCATCTCGTCGGTAAAGAAGGGAACAGCACCAGGCCCAGACAAAGTCAGACCCAAACACCTGAAGAATCTGCCGTCAGTACTCATCAATACACTAGCTCGGCTCTTCACACGCTACCTGTCTGAATGCAAGGTGCCCTCCCAATGGAAAACCAGCAGGACAGTTCTACTGTTGAAGAAGGGAGACACCCATGACATTGGCAACTATCACCCCATCTGCCTGTTGTCTATCATATACAAGCTGTTCACTCGAGTCAACCTGAACAGGTTTGGCAGAACATTAGATGAAGGACAACCATGAGAGCAAGCTGGCATCTGAAAAGGATTCAGCACAAGCAACCATATCCACACAGTAACCAAGCTCATTGAAGTTTGTAGGGAGTTCAGGATGCCACTCTGTCTCACATTCATTGATTTACAGAAAGCCTTTGATTCTGTGGAGACTGAAGCAGTCATCGAAGCCCTAGCCAAACAGGGTGTTCAAACCCAATACATCAAGATACTTCGTGAGCTGTATTACGGATTCACCACCAGGATCTCACCATTCTACAAAGAAGTGATCATAGATGTCAAAAGAGGGGTTCAGCAGGGTGATACCATTTCACCAAAACTCTTCAGCACCACCCTTGAGAACATCATGCGACAATTAGAATGGGAAGGAATGGGAGTGAAGATAGACGGTTGGCAACTACACCACTGTCGGGAACGCCGCGGGGTCCCCGACAGTGTCAGGACAGAGGTTGTCTTCTACCTCCGAGGACGCCAGGAGAAAGATGAAAACTCACGAGTCCGGTGCAGTTCCAAAAAATGGCTTTTAATAGTACAAAAGCTCTTCCACAGCAATCCAATATAATGAACAAACTCTAGCTCTGGTCCGAACTTAGACCATACAAAAGAGCCTAAGTCTCCCACCAAAGAGAGAGGATGTCACCCGAGCTGAGTCCTACCCAGAAGGAGCAAAAGGCCAAAGAGCAAAAAGCCAAAAGCCAAAAGCCACAGGAGCCAAAAGCTGAAGGCTGAGGAACCAAAAGGCAAAAGGTGAAGGGGCCTCAAGTCAGCCCCTTCTATACACCAAAGTAATCCAACCGGGAGGTTGGCATGCCAACAAAGAACTCTAAACAGAGTGTAGTGCCACACCCTATTGCAGGTATAAACAAAGGTTATGCCAAGGACTAATCTGGAGATTATCTCTTATGTAAAACACTGGAGAGAGAGGGGCTGATATAAAGTAATACATCTTAACTTCATGAGCTTCATGTAATCTAGATGGTACCCACAAGGTCCTTATTATTATCTGCACCAGGGTGATTCTGAGTATCTTGTTCTCATGTACTGAAAGGGTCATACTCGCCTGCTTAGAGCAAACTAGTATGATCCTTCCTATAGTCTTCCTATAGTCTCAGCGTAGCCAGGGTGGTAGTCTCCTGATAAATTCTAACTGTCCCACGTTGGGTGCAGTGGGTATAAAGAGGAGCTGTGTCCAATCTAGAAAACATAGAAGTCTTAGTAGATGTATAAGTCAGAAGTTATTCAATCAAGGTGACTTCTGTAACTGCCACACCCTCTAGCAGTGTTTACATAGAAGAGAGATCTCATTAGAATGAACCTTGGCTTAAATAAGATTAATCTGGGAGTGAGCAAAACAACAAAACTCCCAGATTAGCTAAACATGTCCTCCAACACACCACCTCTGCTTTGCTGGTGACATCATTCTAATAACACCAAATATTAGCCAAGCAGCACAAAATCTGGCTGACTTTGACCAAGAATGTGGAAAGATAGGTCTACAGCTGAATCTCAACAAAACTATGTTTATGAGAAATGAACTAGTTGCAGAGGCCCCATTCATTCTCAGTAGAACCAACATCTCTGAATGCAGCAGTTATGTGTACCTAGGTCTAGAAGTCAACATGATGAAGGACCTAAAACCTGAGCTGCGCAGGAGGAAGAGAGAGGCATGGAATGCCTTCAAAAGCATCGAAGAAATAGATAAAAAGACAAAGAACCTCTGGCTCTGGGCACATCTCTTCAACTCCACTGTTCTCCTGCATTAGCATACACCTCAGAGACCTGGGCCCTGGAAAGCAGGATGAGAATGCTATTCGTGTCTCCCAAAGAGGAATTGAAAGAGCTATGCTTGGAATATCACACCTCACTCAAGTGAGAGAAGGAATCCAGAATTCCAACTTCCGTCACTGTTCCAGAGTCAGGGACGCTGTCTCGTTTGCCAAGGCATCAAAAATCAAATGGACTGGACATGTAATGCGATTTGGAGACAACCGCTGGACTAGAGAAGTTATGTACTGGATCCCACGGGATGTCAAAGATCACGTGGCTACCCACCTACAAGATGGTCAGACTTCTTCGTCAAGACCCTACATGAACAGTTTGGATTTTTTTTTTTTTTTTATTATACCACCATGAGACATACAATTACAAAGGTGTTCATAATTGGTTCTTGGTAGTACAGTATACCAGCACCCATCCCTCCACCAGTGCCCCCATTTCCACCACCAATGTACCCCCCCCTCCCGCCCCCCCAGGCTGCCTCAATAGCAGGTACCCTAGTATCCTCTCTTTCTCTCTCTGTCTCTCTCTCTGTCTCTGCATCTCTCTCCCTCTTATTTTACACTTTGTGGCTAGCCCTGCATATATTTAGAGTTTATCACTTAACTCTCTTTGTGTATATTCAATGGTGAGTTTTAATCTGCCATTACCATTTCCCACATTTAGTAAAACACTGGTATCTATTTATATCCTATTAATGAATGCAGTCATTCTATATCTGTCCTTTTCCTTCTGACTAATTTCACTCAGCATGATAGTCTCCATGTCCATCCATTTGCAGGTAAATTTCATAATTTCATCTTTTCTAACAGCTGCATAGTATTCCATAGTTTAGATGAACCACAGTTTCTTTAGCCAGTCCTCTGTTCTCGGGCATTTAGGTTGTTTCCAGATTCTAGCTATAGTGAATAGTGCAGAGTTGAATAAAGAAGTACAGATAGTGTTTCTGCTATGTGTATTTCGGTCTCTCGAGTATATTCCCAGGAGTGCTATTGCTGGATCAAATGGGAGCTCAATATCTAGTTTTCGGAGGAATGCCCATATTGTTTTCCAAAAGGGCTGGACCAGCCGGCACTCCCACCAACATTGGATGAGAGTCCCTTTTCCCCCACATCCACGCCAGTACCGGTTGTTCTTGCTGTTTTGGATGTGTGCCAGTCTCTGTGGTGTGAGATGGTACCTCACTGTTATTTTGATTTGCATGCCCCCTGTTGATTAAAGATGAAGAGCACTTTTTCATATGCCTTTTGGCCATTCAAATTTCTTCTTTTGGGAAGCTTCTGTTCATTTCAACGCCATGCACAAAAGTCAGATCAAAATGGATTATAGATCTCAACATCAGACGTGAATCTATAAGGTATATCGAAGAAAACATAGGAGAAGTGCTCTACGACATCGAAACTAAAAGTATCTTTTAAAGACGACACACCACTGACCAAGCAAATGGAAGCAAAGATAAACAAATGGGATTATATAAAATTGAAAGCTTCTGCACCTCAAAAGAAATGGTGACCAAGGTACAAAGACAATCCACAGAGTGGGAAAGGATATTCACCCAATACCCATCTGACAAGGGGTTAATATCCAGGATATATCAGGCACTGGTAACACTCCACAAGAAAAAAACCTACATGAACAGTTTGAGGCTCTTCATATTCCTGAAGCAACCAGATGCCATTGGGCTACACTGGTACATCATAGGGTCAAATGGAAATGTTAGTGGTGCCCACTAGAGCAAATCAATGATTAACGGGATGTCAAGTCAAGTTAAGTCAATGGAGTTATAAATATTTCTTATAAATCACTTTTTGACCCCGGGTATAGAAAGGAGAAGGAAAGATATTTAGTGGAGGTGAACAGAGAGTGATGAGAAGCAACGGATGCAGGGAACAAGGTGGTCCAGGGAGATTGGTGGTGTTAAGGGAATGACAGAGCCAAACACACAAACCAGAGTCAATAACACTAAAAGCATGAGACCCAAACCTTGACAATTAAACTTAAAAATGCCTGTCAATATGTCAGGCCGGGTATAGGAGTGTGTGTAGGAGAAGGAACCTGGGAGCCCTGGTGAAGGAAATTTGACACTGGTAGCGGGATCAGTGCTGGAACAGCTATGCTGAAACCCAAGTATGAGTCACTTTGTAAATAACTGTAAGTCACAGTGCAATGATAATTTTTTTAAAGTTTCTTTTTGTGCCATGATTCTACAAAAGATCAAATCATGTTTATGCCAAAGTGATTTGTCTTGGGAGTCTCATGCTCCCTGCTTGCTCCCATTGAAGCCAATGTTATTACTTTGATCTTGAATTTTTTGATCTCTGGCACTAAGAAAACCGATTTTGCTGTTTATGCCATTTTGCTTTAAATTAAAGACTAATTTATTTCCCAGCCTTCCTTCACTCTTCATCCAAGACCTCACATACCACTGTGTACATTGCATCAGTTAACTCAAATGCAGGAGACTTCTTATGCTCCCCCCAAAGAAGTTCGTCCTGACCGGGTCCATCCCAGATCTCAACTCTGGCTGAATTAAGGTCAAACTTTGCTTAAGCAACACATTGCCCTGAAGTAAAAGGAGATATTTGCAGTTCCACAGATGGCGTTCCCTTTTCCTATTTCAGCTTCTGTGTGCATCATATTTCTGTATGCCTTCATCTCGACTTTTCTTTTCGTTTTCTTGTTTATTCCTGGGCCACTCCCAGCAATGCCCAGGGATTACTCCTGACTTTGCACTCAGGAATCACTCCTGGAGTTGCTCATAGGATCATATGTGTTCCTGGATATCTAGGATCCAAGGTAAGCACCTTATACCCTATATTTTCTCTGGCCCCACCTCTCACGTTTTCTACCTGAGCCATTCTGAGACTAGGTCTTTATGAGATTTTATTCATAGCCATGACCACTTCCTCCATCGGCCTCAGAAAACAGTTTTCTTTTATCCCCCCAGCTTTTTTCTGTCATGTACATCCTTCCCTTTGTATTAACAAATTGTTGCTTTCACAGTGGAAAAGGGAGGGAATGCATAAAACTGCATGTTTTTCTCCATTCTCTTACTTTTCCAGTTGACTGCAAAAGACTGTCTATGTTCAGGAAAATTGATTTTTGCCATTTAAATAATCTAATCTTCACAAACCTTTTAACACTCATGCAAAAGCCATTTAAGGCGCAGCAAGATAATTAATATTGAAAATAGTCTCTGCAGGGGATCGAAAAACCTACCTGCCCACATTTACCATTCCAGGAAGAATCTAGTTTGTAGTTTTAAGTTTATGAAAAGGTTTACTTCATCAAACGTGAAGTCTGTGTCAGTAGGTCTTTTCTTCCACATATATTATAAATCAATTAACTTAACTGGCCAAATGCTAATTATGGATTCATTAGAAGATGATTTGTATTCCACACTTCTCTGACATTTTTGAAGCCCATTGAGTCAGAAAATCAATACAGTGGAGTCTATTTCTCTGCCACAGCCTCACACACTGTACAAATTCACTGGTGCTAAAACAACTCACTGGGAAGAGATCTGAATCATGAGAGAAGGAAAAAAAGTCATTATTTAAAAGCCAAATGCCACTGTTAACAGTGAAAGCAAATTCACAGATGCAGCAAGCATATAAATATCTTCCCTTAACTTTGGGGACTTGGGAACATTGATGGAGCTGTAGTAAGACTAATACAAACCTTAACGAGTGAGACACCCCTCCTCCAATCATGTACTGTAAATTCTGCTCTTTCCTGATCATCTTTAATTGTTCAAACCCCTTCCTCCCATGAGAAGCAGTTTCAATCACATGTGCTACGATAGATGTTCTAAATTTCCAAGTCCACTGCCATTTGGAACTTTGTGAACTTCCAGAATTGGAAAGTATGAACATATATCTGGGAGAGGATGACTACACTTTTAATAGAGCTTTAAAGATATACATAGTCCTTCAAAATGCCAGAAGCAAGAATGATTTTTCATTCCATTGATTTTTTGACTTTTGAATATATGAGTTCCTTTTGCTACCTCAAACTTTTTTCGGATAGTGCTCCATTTCTAGAATTTATTTCCACCACCTTCACTTGACTCCTTACTCATCTTTTTAGATGGTTGATTAACTCTCTATGACTGCCTATTCTTCCAGTCGGAGAGAGTTAATCTTTTTCTAATAACTTTCTTGCAAGTTAAAATCACTGCAATCATGTAACACTTATCTTGCATTTGACTAGAAGCTCCACAAGGGTAGAAATTATATTCATGTTATTCATTTCATCAGCACCAGGAATACAGTATAAAATGTACATACAACATTTTGTGTGAAAGTCAAATACATGAATAATAGATGAAATAATGAGTATTTCAAGGTTGACAGCCAGACTAATTTATACAGTCTTCTCATTTTCCAAATTTCTAAATTCACAAGTGCACATAAGATGAGGCCATTTATCTGGGCACTGCTGTTGCCTACTTTATCTAGGTAAATACAGTACACTCAGCCGACTTCTTAGCTCTTTATAATATACATAGATTTGACAATTATTTCATACTTTCCATCTCATCGTTAAGCACATAGTAGAAAATAATCAGATGTTATCTAATAACCCACAGCAGCATAAATGCTTAGAATTCCATGTTTTACACTAATTTACAATAATTGAAGAGTGTTGAGTATGTGACCTGCCTTCACATTGAGGCTCAGTGACTTGAGTCGGCCTCTCCCTCTCTATTAGAGAATTCAGAGCTGCTGGGTTCCAGATGCTCAGCAGTGTCGGTCAGCTTGTTGGTTGACCAAAACATGCAAGATGGGATTAGTCAGCTGGTAGTTGTGCTTTCCTTAAGACCTAAAAATATGTAAATGGAAAATAAAAAGTCAACACTAATTGAAATTTTGGGATCTCTTCTGCTTTTTATAAGGTGTAACCTCCTCATGGCAGATGAGCAGAGAGTATGAAGCTAACCTGGGGAAGGCAACATGAATGAGGGTTTATTCGGACTCCCTTCCAATAGCCATATGACAATCATTTTTTGAAAACCTGTTCTGATATGCCAACAATGCCTCATTCTCAGTTAAAAATCTGCAACATAGGATGAGGGAGATATTAGAGAAGGCAAGATACTTACCTTGCTTGCCGCAAACCCAGATTAAATTTCCTGCACTGCATATGGTACCCCAGGCTCTGTCAGGAGCAATTCCTGAACACAGTCATAGGAGTAAGCCCCAAGCACAGCAGGGTCTGGACCAAACCACCAAACCCTCCTCCAAAACTTGTGATGCACACTACAGGCATAGTCCATAACTTTTTCATTTGTTTCAACCATCAATCTTAATCACCTTCAGGAGAAGAGCATCCACTTAATAAGACTGATGGATAAGCTTTAGATACATTAGAAAGGAGAGGCTCAAGTAGGATTATTGTATCTGGTTGTCCAAAAATTAAGAAATGAGCCCATTTAATAATGCAATCAACAAATAGCCAAAGTTGACGTGTTCTAGAACATTATCTATGATCACAAAGGCAGGAACAAAATGCATGGAGTTTGTGAACTCGAAAGGAACCTATTTTAGGCACTGGAAACTGTATTAGAATCACGTTAAAACTGGCACAGTTATTGTGTTTCAAGATTACCATGTCTTATGGAGAAGATTATGTTGAGTGAAATTAGCCAGAAGGAGAGAGACAGATACAGAATGACTGCATTTATTTGCATGGCATAAATATATATGTACATATTATGATACCAATATCCAAGGTCAAGTGAAACATATATCAGGAGGTCTTGTCAAAGGTGGAAATTATCCCAAAGGTGTGGGAGTCAGAGGTTAGGTAAGACAAAAAATGGAACAGGGTGCTAATAATTGTCGAGGGTACTAGTGCCAACCTGGAACTGAGCATTAAATAGAGGCAGGGGGATACACATGACAACCTTTTAATGTATGTTCTGTAATCCATAGTCTGGAGGGGAAGGAAAAGAGAAAGAGAGAGAAAGGGAAAGAAATAAAGAACCTGCCATGGAGGTGGGCTGGGGAAGGGGGAGGGAACCGGGGATGTTGGTGGTGGGAGATGGGCACTGGTGGAGGGACGGGTGCTGGACCACTGTATGACCAAAACCCAAACATGAACTTTTTAATTGTAAAAAAAAAAATTTGCCTATAAATGGATGGACATGGAGAAGATCATGTTGAGTCAAATTAGCCAGAAGGAGAGAGATATAGAATGACTGCATTTATTTGCATGACATAAATATATATATATATTATGATATTAAATATATATATTATATATGATACCAATATTCAAGGTCAGACAAAACATGATTTAGAGATCTTTTCAAAAGTGGAATCTACCACAAGCATCTGGGAGTCAGAGGTTGGGTGGAACAGAAAAGGGAACAGTGTGCTAACAATTGTTGTAAGTGAAATTACCAGCCTAGAACTGAGTATTGAATACAGGCAAAAAGATTCATATGATAACCTCTAAATGTATGCATCGCATCCACAGTGTGTAAGAGAATGAAGAGAGAAAGAAAGAGAGAGAGAGAAAGAAAGAGAAAAGAGATAAAGAATTTGCCATAGAGGCAGGCTAGGGGAGAGGGGAGGGAATCGGGGATATTGGTGGTGGGAAATGGGCACTGCTGAAGGGATGGATGCTGGAACACTGTATGACCAAAATCCAGACATGAACATCTTTGTGATTGTGTATCTCATGGTGGTATAATAAAATATTTTAAAAAAAGAAAAAAAAAAGATTACCATGTCTTCAAATTTAGACCTTTGAAATAACATATCTTCTTTCAGGAGGTTATAGAATTAAACTGCATGCCTTTACACTGAGTTTCACTTCAAGTCTCTTTTAAGAGAGCAAATAAAAGCACACATCAAAAGTATCTCCAGGTAGAATAGTATGCTTTAATATGAAGCTTCTCTAGTGGAACTCCTTAACTTTCTTGGGCTATGGAAATAAATGACTAAAGAATAAAAATTTATTTTCTCACAAGTCTGTAGAAACTCTGGCTAGGAGTCCAAGATCAAAGTGTCAGCAGATTTAATCTCCTAGGCCTCCTTCTTTAGGCTTCAGAGTATATCATATGCCTCCTTACATGGTCACCCATCAGAGAATTCTGTTTCCTAATCACCTCTTATAAAGAACACCAGGCATGTTGAATGAGGGCCCATTCATGGTGGCTTTTACCACCTCTTCATAGACCTCTATCCAAATAGTCAAACACTGAGGCATGGTGGGTTAGAACAATATATGTTTGGGGAAGACAGATGCGGCCATAGCAGTCCTTCTTGGATTAATTTCTTCCTTCTAATCAGTCTCTCCACAATTGCAATACTTTTCTATATAAATTATACCATGATCAAAAATCTTCCTAAACACAATTCCAACTCCATCACACTTCTCTACAAATTGTGAATTGCCAGTAGAATGAATAAAGAAGTTGTCATTCTAGCTGGACCTGGATTTATATATATCTCTTCCATTCCCAAACTAATTGAACCCTTTGCACTCTTTCGGTCTTTTACTTTATAGCCTTTGCAAGCATCCTTTTTCCTAGAATACGCTTGCTACTGCCTTCCTGGTCACTTCTATCCCAAGCCCCCATCTGTCAACACCTTCTTATGGAACTTCTGTCTTTCAAAAACCTAAATCATATTAATTTTTTAATTCTCAAAAATTTTCCTTCAGTAAATGTTCTGATACCTTCAATAAAATGTACGTTTCCCTTCTAAATACATAGCCTAACTGTAAGGAATCAATGTAAGAAGCAATATGTTCTATTTCCTTAGGCTGCCATAACAAATTATCACAAATTTGATAACTTAAACAACATAAATTTATTCTGTCACAGTTCTGGAGGGCAGAGGTTTGAAATCAAGGTGTTGACAAGGCCACATTCCATTTTGAAGCTCTAAGGTAGAATTAATTTCCTTCCGGTGTCTGTCAGCATTTGTTGACTTGTGGTCCTAACAGTCCAGTCTCTGTGTCCGTGTCACATTTCCATTGCTTCTTCTTCTGTTGAGATCAAATATCCTGCAAGCTTTCATTCACTAAAACACTCACAACAGTCAGATTTAGAGGCCATCTGGAAACCTAGATTTTCTGTTTGTTTTTAATTATACCTACTTTTTTCCAAATATTAATTGTAAATTTGGGTTATATGATTCATGTCCCAGTGTGTCTTTCACAGTCTTACATAGTAGGTGTACAACAAATATTCGTGAAATGAATGAATAGTTTTTCATCAATTAGCTTATTCCTGACTTTGACAAATCATTCACTGGACAAATAAGTGGTTACTGTGAAATATCAGAATCATGACATGATTTGGTGTTGCAAAGACAAGGCTTTTAAGTATTACTGATGTAAATATGAAAAGAAAGTAATGGTGGATTCGGGGATAAGCTTATAAACTAGATAAATTACTTATCAGTGACTTTCATAACTTTCCAAATTCTTTATTTAGACACTTTACTTTTTATCAGAAATTTTTTGTAATTCTATATTAAAATTTTCTCTCTTTACAAAGAATTTCAAATTCAAATTTCTCAGTATAGGAAATGTCATGTGTCTGGTGACACTATTTCATTATACTTAATGAAATAACTTAACTCATATTGTTTCAATTCCTTATGCCTGAAAATATTTCTTTAGAGCATAGTACTACATGTTTTTGCAGTAGCATGTAAGTCATTAATTACTTAAAATGCAGCATTATTTTGAAATTAAATCACTTATTTGTAGACAAATATTATATACAGCATCTTTGACCACTTTGAGTTGATAGTAATAATATTAATAAAACTACATTTCTTTTTGCATAGCTCCATTTTCACAAACAGAAAAGACCCCTTTAAAATACCTTAAGAAAGCACTTAAGAGTCTTCAAACTGTTTCTGTGCCTTGCTGTGTTATCTCCATAACCACACAACAACCCTGAGAGGAGGCAAAGCCCACTTTATTCGAATATCTAATCACTGGCAGGATGCTTTTCAAAATGTGTATTGAAATGATCAATACAATCCCTTTCACAGAGAACAAATTTCCTCCAGGACCTATAAAGATAAAGAACTTTCCCAGCAGAGCTTGTTAAAATCCAAGATGTCTTCAGTCTGCCTCAAGATAAAAAAGAAAAAAGCAAAGAAAGTGATATATCTTTAAGTAATGAAACAATGAGCTTTAGAATAGAAGACAGTCTGAGAAATCCTGGAGGGTGAAATTTAGTTGAATCTCAAAGAAGTTAAATGGCTTTTCCAAGGTCACAGATTTCTCAAAGAATGAAGAGTGAAGTCTGTTCCTTTGATTACTAGTCCTGAGATGAAAGGTCAAGAGGAAACAATTCTCAGTACAAGACCTTTAGGTGCATAGTCAATACAGCACAAGGAGCAGTTCTATCAATGTGATTTTATTATATCTCTTGTATAGCATATGTTTTCAGTATAAGGAAACATCCACTGGTGATCTAGAAAACACCTAGAGGTGTGCAATGCCTGCCTGTCTCTTAACAGTTTGGGCCTGTCTTTGTTTGTTTGTTTGTTTGTTTGTTTGTTTGTTTGTGTATTCACTGATTTCTTACTGATAGATTGAGTGACCAGAATGGGAAAATTTTTGCAATGGAAACAAGTGCTACAGACCAAGCACTTGGGGGAATTGAAGTAAAATTGGAGAAAAGGTAGATATTGTTAAATGTTTACAAGGATAGCACAGGAAAGAGCCTTTCCCATCTTCTTCCTAAAAATAATGTTCAATGTTTGATTCTCCAAGACACATTGGAAAATAACAGGTTTGAAAATAACACATTTTGCCTTTTTAAGATTTAAAATAAACTTTAAAAATAACAAGAATGGAAGTATATGAATACATATTAAACCTGGTGCATCCCTGACTCTAGGCTTTACACTCTATGCACTTGTATAAAAACTCTTTAAGTCTTTAAATACAGTCTTTTAGAGTGGTTAGCTGATGTACATTTTTTCCAATTTCTATTGATACTAAGTGAATAACAAGAATGTTATCTTTTTGAAAGCTTTTACTCTACTCCCAGTTACTACTGTTAACTAGTAAATTACTAGTGCTACTGCTGCTACTGCATCATGGTAACATAAGCACTTAGTGCTGTTGAAAGAAAAGCTAAGTGGATGCCTAAGTCCAGTCAATTGTCACCACCCAAGGCTCATAAAAGTCATCACTGGTACCAGTAGACCTGTATTTTCACTAGGCAATGTCATGAAAGTAGATGTGTTCTCCTACTTATTTAGAGGTCTAAGTTCTAAGATAAGTAGTGAAAGTATATTTAAAAAACAAAGGTTCCCAGGTGACTTTTTTCCCTCTTTTTTATTGAAACACCATGATCTACAAAGTAAAAAGGTTTTCATAATACAGTTGACAGATTCATACTTCAATACCACTCCCACCACCAGTATGTTCCCATCACCAAAGACCCTCATTTCCCACCAACCCCCAGCCCCCATGCCTGCTCCCTCAGTTGGTAGTTATATTGACCGCTAATGCACATACATGACAATGTTAGTGATAAATCCATCCCCCTCCCGATTGGTTATGGTAGCATCTGGCCAAATTCTGTTCTTGAATTTACTTTCTGAGTTCCTAGAACATGGTTGGTTTCTACTACTTTGATATATTGTCGAATCGCAAAGCAGCCCCGAGCCCCTGGGAGAGCTGGATGGTAGCTCTGCCCCATGTGTCTGTGTCTCTGCATTGTGGCCGACAGCCCAGAGGCAGTTCGTGAGCAGGTCCACCAGGCCTCCCGGACAGAACAGAGACAGGGAAGGGGTCCGCAGCTTCATCTCCATAGAAGCCCAGTGACTTTAGCTGCCGAGACCCGCATATCTGGGCTTGAAATCCGCTGCTCTCTTGGGTGGGGCTCTGATTCGCTATGGAGTCCAGACATTGAAAATGGTTGTGATTATGGTTAGCGAGTTTCCTCTGGATACTTCTGAGGCCTTACTGGGGTGGCAGACTGGGACCAGAACCCATTCTCCTTCCTCCCGATGACTTTTGTTTTTTTGCTTTTTTTGGGTCACACTCGGCAATGCTCAGGGTTTTCCTGGCTCTGCATTCAGGGAATTACTCCTGGCGGTGCTCAGAGGACCATATAGGATGCCAGGGATCTAACCTGGGCCAGCACAGGCTGGCCGTGTGTAAGGCAAACACCCTACCCACTGGGCTATCGCTCCGATCCCTCCCGATGACCTTTTAAGGACCAAACTGCATAACATTATAAAGCCAGCATTTTCAACTAAACTGTAGAAATAAATTTTGTGCCTGTTCCTTGTTACTAACTTGCTGCCTAACTCATATATTTATTTATTCATTTAAACGTATTTATTTATTTGGGGCAGGTTACAAAGCAGGATTTATTGTGGTAGGTGGGATGTGGTAGTAAAGGCGACACAGGTGGAATAGCTCAGAGGCTCTCCCCCATTTTTTAAGTCTCATAATTATGGATTTATTCACCCCCACAGCCATGTGTAGTTATTTTCAGACACTGTATCTTCAAAGTCATCCACATTCAACTCTCTACAGCTCCACCTCTTGGAGATTCAGATCTCCTGGCAGCCAGGAAACTTGAGTTGGGCCCACCACAGAACCTCAATCACAAGCTTTTGTTTCTATAGATAGAGGCAGATTGATACAATGACATGTCTAGTGTGGGGCACTGGTGACCAATCCCTGTGGCTTTCCAAAGATATCCTAATTCTATATCTAACCTCTAACACTGAGGATAGCATAAGATATCCACAGCGAAAGACTGTCTCTGAGGTCCCTTAGAATAGCCCATACAAACCATCAAACACTACCGAGGAGGTTGTTTGCTGTCTGCAGCCATTTGACACTGGACTCCACCAGGTCAGCTTAATTATCTGTACTCACTGATGATATTTTTAACGCAGTCATCTGAAAGTATAGTTATTTATGATAGAGTTTCAGGCATACAATGTTTCAACATGGAACCATTTACCAGTGTCTACTTCTCTCCACCAATATCCCCACTCCCAATAGCTTCCCACTCACTAATCTACTTCTGCATGAGGAATTTTTTCTTTATTTGTGCAATTTCTGCACTGTGATTTACAGCAGCGACAGGTTTTCATGGATAACACCTTACCACCTTTCAGCACCTCCACCCAGATGAATGCTTCCCTCCACCACAGATAGTGCCACCCCGTCCTAACCCCCAGCCCCCATAAGTGGCATGTTTCCTACTGAATACCAGTTTTAAGATTTTCGTTTTCTACTTACAGTCTTTGGGTATTCATTATTTCAGCATTGTATTTCCTTATATCTCGTGTATGAGAGATCATTCTGTGTTAGTCTCTCATCCTCTAACTTCACTCAGCATGATACTCCGTAGGTCCTTTCAAATAGCAGCGGTTTTCATAACTTTATCTTTCATACATCTGAGTAATATTCCATTGTGTAGATGTACCATAGTTTTTTTATCCAGTCATCTATTCTTGGACACTTCAGTTGTTTCCAGATTTTAGCTATTGTGGATAATGCTGCAAGGAACATGCGGGTGTATATGTCTTTTCTGCATTTTATTTGTGTGCCCTTGGTGAATATTCCAAGAAGCAGGGTTATTGGGTCAAATGGAATCTCAATTCTTAGATCTTCTAGGAATGTCCACATTGTTTCCCAGAAAGGCTGGACCCAACCCAATTCCCACCAACAATGAGAATCCCTTTCTCCCTGCATCTATGCTATGCTGGTTTTTCTTTTATAATTATTGTTATTAATTTTGTTATATCCCCATGAGATAGATCATTACAAAGCTGAAATGACTGGATTTCAATTGTACAGTGTTCCAGCACCTATCCCTCCACCAATACACAATATCCCCAGTTTCTCTCCCCAACCCTGCCTGCCACTATAATAGACTTTTCCTCTTTCTCTCCATTTCTCTCTCTCTCTATTTCTTTTGCACATTGTGTTTTGTAGTACATTCACTAAGGGTTTATCATACAAATATCTTTTGTTATTTTCATACTCAGTTCCAGTCTAGCATTACTATTTCTAACAATTGTTGACAAACTAGTCCCTTGTTTATCTACTTAAACTCTGTCCCACAAACACTTGTGGTACATTCCAATCACCAACAAGTGCTCCTGACTCCTGTTTAGCCTGTCCTTGGATATTAATGTCATATATTTTTATATCCCAAAAATGAATGTAGTCTTTCTATACCTGTCCTTTTCCATCTGACTAATTTCACTAGTGCTGGTTCTATTTGCTCTTATTGTTGTGTGCCATTTTCTGTAGCATGAGGTAATCTGAAGAATGCAATCCCAGAAGGTAACTCTTTCAGTATCCTTTCCTCTGGTTTAATGTTCTATATTCTTGGAATATATTAAAAAAAATCATCTTTGCAAAAGTGTACAAAATGAGAAGAGTCTCAGCTTTCTTATAGGATCATTCCCAAAACTCTAGGAACTTTTCTGTATTCCTGTCCCTTGGTTTCCCTTCCCTTAAATAAGGTCTATTCTGAATTCAGCCATTCGATCTTCAGTCCCTTGCTTTCAATCTTGACTTCTTCAGGACAAGAAGCCTGGGAGCCTACACCCCTGATAACACTTACCTTAATCTGGGAGTCTGCACCCTCGATAACACTTACCCTAATCTGCTGCTTTAAATAGAACATTTGAGAAATGTCCCCAGACTAGGAAGCTCATTCCTTACCCTAGGGCTTGAGGTTGCCTTTCTCTACCAGTTAAAATGACTGGAATGACTTTCATAACATTGATGGAATGACATTTACCATGAAAGCTGCCAGCCCTGTACTCACCCACTCACTTCTGCTTGTTTTCCCTGAAACATTTGCAATTCACTCCATTTTGCATTGACTTAACAATAGATTGATTTAAAAAAATACTCAGGCACTTAGGATTGTATCATTGAATATGTAATTATTCTGAGAACGTTTATTTAGATAGACAATAAATTGCCATGGAAACGTTCCTTTGATCTTGCATTCTCATATATTCCCTAGAACCTAACTCAGGACTGGAAACCAAGTACTGCCACAAACATGCAAATTGCCAGTGTGCTTGACTATCTTACATAGATTTGAATTTCACCAGATCCTTCAGCTACATATTGGACTTAAAAGGGGTAGATGTCTTATTTTGCATTCTAACTAGTCATTCTGTTACTTCGGGTGAGAAAGGAGGGGATCCAGGTGTTGCAGAATAGCCCAGCAAAGGGAGAAACAAAAACACTCACAGGAACCCACCCTCACCCCTGTGCCTACGTATACCACATACACAATTTATTCAAAACTTGTGCAGGTGAGCCCAATGGAATTGCATTGGAAAGCTGAGATCCTGTCTTGGGCTTTGTTTACCCTTACCCAGGGGTCTAGATGCATTGTATCTCAAGAGGGGTCATCCAGGGTTACCCCTGCAGAGTGAGTGATACACAACACAAAAGAGTCAGGGTGAGGCAATATATAGATTTTGTAAGAACAAGAGCAGGAGTGGAATTTTCTTGATTGTGATGATGAGCAAAACAAGGAGGGGCACTGGAACCAGGCTCCTTCATGGGAATTCAGGCTTTTCTTCCCATTGAAACTAGATTTTCCTTTGCACGTGTCATGTAAAAAATATAATGGGGGCCCAAGCAATAGTATGGAGGTTAGGGTGCTTACCTTGCACACAGCCAAACCAGATTTGATCTCCAGCACCATATATGGTTCTCAGAGACCACCAGGAGTGATCCGTGACCATGGAGCCAGGAGGAATGCCTCAGCACAGCCAAGTGTACCCTCTACCCTTACCTGAAAACATTATTGGGTGTTTTAAATCTTGACAACACAAAAGATAGATAACGGAAATGGCTAAGAGGCATTCTCCTTTCTCTATGATCACTAGTATCTGTGTGGATGACAGGGAAGCAATGGGTCCAATGGTCCTCACCTTTGTGGTCGCGAGAGTAAGAAGGAAAACCAATAGGACAAAGAGTTGCTGGGCAGGATTGTGAGCCCCAACGACAGAAGACAGAGCAACAAAGGGGCACAGTTTACAGAGCAGCAGACCTCAGACTGAGAAAGTATATACTAGAGAGAGTACAGCATGGCACAGGACTTGGTCACCAGACACTGGAGGGTAGAGAGAGCAGTAGAGGACCAAACTAAGTGACATAGTTCATTGGAAAAGAGAAACAATGTGGGGCAGGAACTGATTGTGGTACAATGGAAGCAGAGAAAACACCTGGATATCAGCTGCCATCTGAAGCAGATGCACACCTACTTAAAACTAAAATAGTGGGAGGTTGTACAGTGGGTAGGCACTGGCCTTGCTGGTGGCTGGCCCAGGTTTGATCCTTAGAACAGCATATGGCTTCTAAGCTCTGTTGACTGTAATTGGGGATTACTATAGTTGTAATTACTGTACTTATAATCCCCAAGTACAGTAAAAAATAAACCCTGAGCACCACCAACTGTAGCCCCCACCCAAACAAAATAATATACAAAAACAAAATAACAATCAAATCTCACTGAAAAGAAACTTTAAATATAATAATCATTAGAAGTTTTATTTGCTTATTTGGTACACAAAATATAAGAAGTTAAGCAGTTTCACAATTACAATGTCAGCTTTCATAGATTATTATGTTAGTTTGTTTACTTATGTTTTGAGCAACCTTGATTGGTTTTTGTGCATCTCATTCTATTTTGTATAAGTTTCATTATGGTAGTATTGCAGAGGGTAAGTACTTACCTAGTAGTCTAGTTAACCTAATTTGTTGTTTCTAATCTTACCACCGAGGTGGTGGGCCAGGGCTAGAACCCGCTTTGCTTCCCGACTGCCTCATGAACGGCTGGGCACAGGGAGAGCAAGGAACAGCTCTGCCCCATGTCTGAGAGTCTCTGGACCAGCATACCTGGGCCGGATTGAGGGAAAAAAACTGCTGCAGGGTGGGTGTCGATAATCCGGGCTGTGATGGGCTGGTCTGCTGGGTGGAGTTCTGATGAGAGAGAAGTCCAAATGTGGAAAATGGCGGCGCCCATGGAGTGAGGGGGGTGGTCTGGCTTGTTGTGAAGCTCTGCCGAGGTGGTGGGCCAGGGCTAGAACCCACCATGCCTCCCGACTGCCTCATGAAAGGCTGGGCACAGGGGAGAGCAAGGAACAGCTCTGCCCCATGTCTGAGAGAGGGGGAGCTCTGCCCCATGTCTGCCCACCACCTCGGTTCATCAATAAATGCTTTATTTGGAGGTGTTTAAAAGAGTTTGCCTCCCACTCGGCAAGCCTGGCAAGCTTCTCGTGTTGTATTTATATGCCAAATTCTAGTAACAATTATATTAGGTCATTCCTAATATAATTGTTTGAGGCTCTTTATGTTCCTGTAGCAAGCCGATGCTCCTGGCTCTACTGGCATGAGACAGGACATATGGAGATATTACTGGTGCCCGCTCTAGCAAATAGATGATCAAAGGGAAGATCGTGATCGTGATCGTGATCGTGATCTAATCTTACCATATTAGAGCCTTTGTCAGGAAATTGATGGAAATGGCTAAGAGGTAGAGATAGGAACACTTAAAATGGGAATATGGGTCAGAGAACTTTCTCTTTGACCCTCACTTTGCTGTGGGAAAGCAGGAAAAGCAGCAGTTCTCACCCATATGGGCATAGTAAGAGAACAAAGAAAATCCAAAGAGACCAAGAGTGACACCCCTTAGCAAGAGTGACACCCCCAGCAAGAAGACACAGACCACAGACCACAGGTGACTGAGAGCACCAGGTGTCAAGAGGCACTGGGCCAGTTAAAGGACACTGGATCCAGGGACTTCTAGGGATAGAACAAGCAAGAGACCAGCGTGAATCAAAGACAAGGTACATGGGATCATCGAGAGACAAAACCAGTGAGAAACAAGCAGGAGGTCTGGATCTAAGACTCAAAACTACCTCCTTGATCACTTGATCACTTGACATCCCATTATTCATTGATTTGCTCCAGCGGGTGCCAGTAATGTTTCCATTTGTCCTTATCCCCATGCCAGTGTAGCCCAATGGCTTCTGCTTGCTCCAGGGATATGAAGAGCCTCAAACCATTCATTCAGGGTCTTGACGAGGAAGTCTGACCATCTTGTATGTGGGCGGTCACGTGATCTTTTGATGTCCAGTGGGATCCAGTCAGTAACGGTTCTAGTCCAGTGGTCATCTCCAAATTGTACTACTGATTTTCATCGCCTTGGCAAATGAGACAGTATCCCTAACTCTGGATCATCGACAGAGGTCAGAACTCTGGATTCCTTCTCTCACTTGAATGAAGCATGATATTCCAAGCACAGCTCTTTTGATTCCTCTTTGGAAGACCCAATAGCTTTCTCATCCTGCTTTTGTAGGGCCCAGGTCTCTGAGGTGTATGCTAATGTAGGGAGAATGGTGGAGTCGAAGAGATGTGCCCGTAGCCGGAGGTTCTTTGTCCTTTTAGCTATTTCTTCAATGCTCTTGAAGGTGTTCCATGCCACTCTCCTTCTCCCGTGCAGCTCAGGTTTTAAGTCATTCATCATGTTGACTTCTCGACCTAGGTCCACATAACTGCTGCATTCAGAGATGTTTGTTCTATTGAGAGTGAATGGAGCATCTGGAACTAGTTCGGTTTTCATGAACATTATTTTGTTGAGATTCAGCTGTAGACCTACCTTTCCATATTCACGGTCGAAGTCAGCCGGCATTTGTGCCTTCGGCTAATGTTTGGTGCTATTAGAACAATGTCATCAGTGAAGGAGGTGGTGTAGTTGCCGACTGTCTATCTTATGATGTTCTTGAGGGTGGCATTGAAGAGTTTTGGTGAAATGGTATCACCCTGTCGAACCCCTCTTTTGACATCAATGATCACTTCCTTGTAGAATGGTGAGATCCTGGTGGTGAATTCGTAATACAGCTCACGAAGTATCTTGATGTATTGGGTTTGAACACCCTGTTTGGCTAGGGCTTCTATGACCGCTTCAGTCTCCACAGAATCAAAGGTTTTCTTTAAATCAATGAACGTTAGTCGAGCAGCATCTTGAACTCCCTACAAACTTCAATGAGCTTGGTTACCCGAGTGTGGATATGGTCAATTGTGCTGAATCCTTTTCAGAAGCCAGCTTGCTCACATGGTTATCCTTCATCTAATGTTCTGCCAATCCTGTTCAGGATGACTTGAGTAAACAGCTTGTAGATGGTGAGCACCAGGCAGATGGGGCGATAGTTTTTTGTTTTGGTCCATCAATTCTTAGGAGTTATTCCTGGCTCTGGACTCAGGAATTAATCTTGGTGGTGTTCAGGGAACCATATGGGATGCTGGGGATAGAACCCAGGTCAGATGCATGCAAGGCAAACACTCTCCTGCTGTACTATCACTCTGGCTCCTACCCTTAACCTTTGAAGTCCTAATGTCTGTTATATACCTGTGTCATAATTGCAGATTTATGCCCTTTTAAATAGTTCTGGTCACTTGGCTGTAGCCCAACTTTCACAGGTCATTTCTGCTCTCAGTTGCGATCTCAGATCCATCTCCGCAGGAGTGCTGTTATGTCCCTGGTTAGCCTGTTAGCCTCTATTCATTTTCAATAACTCATATTTCAAGAAGCCTCTCTCCTATTCTTCTCTCTCCTCTCTCTAACCTCCAGCCCCAGCACCCACCACACACTAACATGCCCAGAGACTGCTTTCATGTGGTCTCAGAAAGGAGTCTAGAGAAGTAGCAGAAAAGTGCCTTAATGGACAGGTGTGGAGTCAGTTTATAGTTCTTTTCTCCTCTCCATCTGCTCTGGAATATCTGTGGCTATCATAAAATAGAATATTTTAGCCCGGCCTTGGAAAGGAACAAAAAAAATGATATGCTAAGGCAGCATAAGGCAGCATAAGATTTTCCACATGGCTTGCCATTCCACTTAAACTATGATATGGCATGAAAGAGTAAATGCTTATTCCAATTAACAGTTAACACACTCTATTGACATTGAATTCTCTGTCTTCTTATTATATTGTTGTCTTCATGGAGCTCTGTTGGGTGACATGCCCTACTGAGCCTTAGCCTCCAGCTACACTTAGCTTATGTGGAGAGCTGGTCCCTGCCTTTGGGGAATCTCCAGAGCAGACACAATGGGAGTTCTGGCAGAATTGGACTGATTTCATAATTTTATGTGGCATAAATATTTTTATCATGAATCTTGCTTGCCCCAGGTCAATATTCTGTTCCCACGGGTCCCTACGTGGGACATACATGTAGATATCCCAAGAGTACTTGGCCACGTTGGATCAACCATAACGTAACCAATTCTACTAGTTAGAGACATGCCAGTGTTTCCAGGGAAACTAACATGCGTCTGACTCTAAAGGTAATGCCAAAGTGAATTATTCTGATGGATTTTGAACCTTAGTGGGATCCAGAATTGGGGATCTGCTAGCTATATATTCATGGTAAAAAGTATTAATGCCATTTCCTACAAATTACATTTTGAATTGCTTTCTGGTTCAGAGATGCAGACCCTCCTCTCTCTACTAGGGAGATTTTGCCTCTGGAAATCAGCTCTGGCTTTCATGAAGCTTGAGCCAAAGGCCCACCTAAAGATCTACATTTCAAAAGGGTCATTTACCTGGCTTCATCTCTAGATAGATGAAGCCACGAAGAAGCTAGGAAAAGAAGAAGGGGCCTTTTTGCCATTTTGGCTTCCCTTGGCATTTGCTTCTCTCCTTCCTCTTTGTTCTCTGTTGGGCTTCAACAGGTGGTGGCAGCCATCTTGGCCTACATGTGACTGGGGCCGAGCCGGGAACCATGATTCCTGGGTTTTTCCTGTTCTTGAATTGTATATCAGAACCCGTGATAGTAAAATCTTTTAAAACTGTGCCAGATTCCTGAGTTTTTATCTATTCCCTGCCGTTTACTGAGGTAGAAGTGAACTAGTTTCCTGGTACAGTTGGGGACCCCAGCGGTCCTGACAGAGCTCAAGTCTGTGTTGTATGCATTTCCCTATTTTTAGTAACATATCAATAGTTTAGAATAAGTTCTAACAGGGATTGCTCCCAAACTGGTTCTACAGTCCTGTCTAGTGGGGCAAGTGACAGAGAATTAGAAAAACAAAACACAAAAGATAGACTGGAATAATAGTACAGCAGATAAGGCACTTACATTGTATGAGGATGCCTTGGGTGCAATTCCCAGCATCTCATATAGTCCCTTAGCATTCCAGGAGTAATGTCTGAGAACAGAGTCAGAAGTAAGACCTGAGTACTACTAGAAGTGGCCAAAACAAACAAACAAACAACCTACACACAAGGATTAGGCTTATCCAAGTTTAAAGATTCATGTCCTAAGCAGCCATGAGTGAGCTAATAGGATGGTCTTATTCAATACAATAAGGCTCCCCACCCTGACTCCCAACACATAAACCATTGTTTAAGTTCATATACTAAGAATAGTTAGCAGACATATCTAAATTTATTGGGTACATTAAGAGCAGAGGTTGGACCATTTCACATAACCAAACAGCAGGCACCTTTAAAGAATAAAGTCATAATGATTTCCTATTCTATTGTAGTCTGGTCACAAGTTTGCTGCCCTCTGTAAATAAAAGACTATAAACTGTTTAATTCTATTCTTTTCTGAGCATGTTTCCGGATCTCCTGTCTAAACTAGCTAATTAATTTTATGTGAGGCACTATCCCAACCTTGGAGATTTTGTAAGGAAAAAAATTTCCCCATACGTCCTGAGTGATCAGTGCCAAAAGTCACTCTTCTCTATGTTCCATTTTACCATGTTCATACACTTATCACTTTCCCACAGAAAATTAGGAGAACTGTCCTTAAGTTCTGAGGGAAAGGAGGAAGGAAAAAATATAGATGAACTCTTGTGTACCCTAAATTGAAACTATGTTCATCCCTGAGGCATACAATCCATCCATCTGTAAAGCTATTGTTCATTTTTAGAAGACAGTTGTCTCTTGCAAAAGAAATTTCTAAGTCCAGGAATTCCAGTGCTAGTACAGGACGGTGGTACAAGACAGTGGTACAAAGGAAGGGCAACCTAAGACATTACCAAGAAGAAAAGAATATTTGGCTCATCTTCTGACTTCAAGAAATACAAAATCCCATCAGCCTAAAGAAACATTAGAAGTTTATGATGCAGAAATAAGTAGCTTGCGTGATGCATTTCCAACTTATGGCAAGCAGCTATTAGAATGGGATGCTCACTAATGGATGGGACCAGATTAGAATCCATAGCTACCAGTCAAATGCAGCTCAGGAAAATTGGCAATTGCACACAAATGGGAAGTGATTAGTATTACCTCCGCTGCTAGATTCTTCCCAATGGGAAGGTGACAGAGCACTCATTTGCAATACACAATTAGAAAAAGCAGACATATGTCTGGGTTGTCTTTTAAAGATGTTGCTTTGTTTCTGCATCTTTTCCTCAGTACAGTAAATGACATTTGTTCATTTATTCAGCAATGCTAATCGGGCATGTCCTAGTTCCAAACACAGTGCTTAGCTCTTCCACTCAACGATAAGGAAGATACACACTCTCAAGTAATTTACATATGCAAAGAAGGATAAATAAATAATTTAAAATACTACTGCCTTGTAGTACAGTTTAGACAGTAGTAATTAAAACAGCATGGTACTGGAATAAAAACAGACCTGTGGACCTATGGAATAGAATTGAGTATCCTGACAACCAACCTCAAACACATGATCATTTAATCTTTGATAAAGGTGCAAAGAGTGTAAAATGGAGTAAGGAAAGCCTCTTCAACAAGTGGTGCTGGGAAAACTGGGCAGAGACATGTAAAAATAAATTTGGACCTCTGTCTAACACCATGCACAAAAATCAGATCAAAGTGGATTAAAGATCTCAATATCAGACTTGAATCCATAAAGTACATTGAAGAAAATATAGGAAAAACCCTCCACAACATTGAAGCTAAAGGCATCTTCAAAGGTGAAACATCACTAACAAAGCAACTAGAAGAAAAGATAAACATATGGGACTATATGAAACTAAAAAGCTTCTGCACCTCAAACGAAACAGTGACTAAGATACAAAAGCAGTCCACAGAATGGGAAAGAATATTCACCCAATACCCATCTGATAAGGGGTTAATATCCAGAATATATCAGGCACTGGTAGAACTTTACAAGAAGAAAACAACCAACCCCATCAAAAAATGGGGAGAAGAAATAAACAGAAACTTCAGTAAGGAAGAAATTCGAATGGCCAAAAAACATGAAAATATGCTCAGCATCACTAATCATCAGAGAGATGCAAATCAAAACAACAATCAGATATCACTTTACATCACAGAGACTGGCACATATTCAAAAGAGCAAGAACAACAAGTGCTGGCGTGGATGTGGGGAAAAGGGGACATTCATCCATTGTTGGTGCAAATGCCGGCTGGTACAGCCTTTCTGAAAAACAATATGGACATTCCTCCAAAGACTAGAAATTGAACTCCCATTTGACCCAGCCATACCACTCCTGGGAATCTACTCTGGGAAACCAAAAATATGCAGCGGAAACACCATCCCTACTTTTATGTTCATAGCAGCATTATTCACAATAGCCAGAATCTGGAAGCAACCAGAGTGCCCGAAAATCGATGACTGGATAAAAAGCTTTGGTACATCTACACAATGGAATACTATGCAGCTGTTAGGAACAATGAAGTCATAAAATTTGCCTATAAATGGATGGACGTGGAGAAGATTATGTTGAGTGAAATTAGCCAGAAGGAAAGAGGCAGATACAGAGTGACTGCATTTACTTGCATGACATAAATATATATGTACATATTATGATACCAATATCCAAGGTCAAGTGAAACATGTATCAGGAGCTCTTGTGAAAGGTGGAAATTATCACAAATGTGTGGGAGTCAGAGGCTAGGTAAGACAGAAAATGGAACAGTGTGCTAACAATTGTCGAGGGTACTAATGCCAACCTAGAACTGAGCATTAAATAGAGGCAAAAAGATACACATGACAACCCTCTTAATATATGTTCCCTTTAATGTATGTTCTGTAATCCATAGTCTGGAAGGGAAGGAAAAGAGAAAAGAGAGAGAAAGGGAAAGAAATAAAGAACCTGCCATGGAGGAGTGTTGGGGGTGGAGGGAACCAGGGACGTTGGTGGTGGGAGATGGACACTGGTGGTGTGATGGGTGCTGGAACACTGTATGACCAAAACCCAAATATGAACTTTTTAATTGTATATCTTTGTAATTGTAAAAATAAAAAAAATTTTAAAATAACAATTATGGTATATGTGCTCAGATACAAGAGAAAAGGAGTGGGATCCTTGGGAGTTTGATTCTCCTGTGTAAACTTATTTCGGTGAGTTCCAAAGTGACTGCAAGAGGTAGGCCTGAGAGCGAAGTTGGTGCACCAAGGTGTTATGGGAGAGAAAGGGGCAGGTTGCACATCCCTTCAGTCAGGATAGTGGAGCAGAGAGAACCGTCAGTGAGAAGAGAGGTGAAGAGAAATTGACTCAATCATCCAAGCCTGGAGAATCACCTGAGAGTAGGATTTCAATCTGTTACTACTGGTTTGCTTTGTTTGTGCTGAGAAGAGAAATATGAACTCTTTATAATACTAGATATCAGTGGTTTTAATTACATATGCGTATCAAAATTACAAGGGATCTTGATTCAATGCAATATGGAAGTGAAGATTAACTTGCAGCTGCAGCCAGGAAATACCCCCAGTGTAGTTTTGCCTGGGGCGGGGGCACATGCTGGTGCCGATCCTCAGAACAAGGTTTTTCAGTTTTTGCCAGTTTTCATTGGAGTTGCTCCCTTTTTCCCTCTGGTGCTTGGGATCTTGAATATTTTTTTTATCTTTTTGTTCTACAGAGGAGGTGATAGCTTTCTACTGAGATTAAATGACTTAACGATCATATGAAAATTAAAGCAATAGAATCCATTTCTCTTTAATTTCAAGTCCTTTAAGAATGGAAAAGAAATTAAGAGCCAGTATGATTATCTCAGGATACATCACTTCTTAGAAAACCAACCTTCTTGATTAAATCTTAATTTACAAGGTTTCACTTCGATTCTGCCCTTTACTTAACCTCTTCTCCATATTTCAGGACTATGTTCTCTTTATAGCTTATCAAATGTCTTACTTTCCCATGCACCCCCATACTGATACCCTGTCAGATTCTCCTTGACATTATAAATGACATAGAAATAAATCCTTGCCCACTCAGGCAGAGAGCTCAAATATGTAATCTGCCAAGATGTTATGGTACTATGTGCTTCAGTGATGGTTAACCCATTTTGCATGGCTTTAAAAATATTTAAGTAATTGTCCCTGATTAAAATGCTTCCTGACTCACAGCCCACAAAAGGAATCTGAACAGCACCAACCAGGGAAAATTGCAAGTAGTTCCTGATCTGGAGTTTTCCATTTCACAACTTGAGGGTGGCTTTATCAATCCTTATAAAGTTTGGTAGCAGGATATGCCATTATCAGCAGTACAGAGGAGTCACAATAATTTTAGGTTTTTATTAATATTTTGAAGAAGTGAGTCAGGTAAGAAGTATCTGTCAGGCTGGTTTCTTTCGACAGATCTCATATAAAAATTAGGTTTAATCATGAGTATCAAAGACACCTTCCTGGATTAATGTGAAAGTTTGTTTCTTTTAAGAAAATGAATCGTTGTAGTGTGTTCATTACAGTTTAGAGGGCAGCTGTGGAGTCGACATTGACAATCAGATTAGGCCTTCACCACATTAGCCTGGTGAGTGAAGGCCGGAGCACGCTTTTATAGTCTACTTTTAGGGAGCAACTGGGCTTATTTCTTCCTGTGTCTCCTGAAAACCAGACACCTACTAAGTTACCAGGGTATTTGAAGAATAAATGAGATGAAGAGTAAAGAGGAAACATATTAGGCTCAAATTCTCCTGATAGAAGAGATAAGCCGAGCATTACAAATGTATTCCTCTGGGACAATGTTTCAGTAAAGCAGATCTCTTGAGATCAAGGTGTAAAGTTGTTGCCATGAACTTCTCCACAATATTCACATCAGATGCAAAAGTCACAAATCTGTGGTAGAAACTACATAGATACTTTCAGTCTGTTGCCTGCATTTGCCCCACAGGACAAAATGTTTGGGGGAAAGTCAGCTTATGTTGAAACCTCGTCACTGCTGAGACGTTCATCCTTACTTTTTAGAAAGTCCTCCAGAGAGAACATTTGCCAGCTCCTTGGATTAGCTAATAACATGGAGTGCTTTCAGCTTTTCCCTTAGGCACTATGCTCCAGAAAGTACGTACTTATTAGGCAGTTACTTTAAAAATGTGATTTCCAAAATTCTCCATGAGGAAATAATCTGTTACTTAGAAAATGTTCTCTTTATTTTTTTTCTTTTAAGGCTTGGATTTAATCTCAGTCAAGATCAAGGATTCCTACTGAGAAGTAGTCAGACCACCCTAAAATGTAAATATTTTTATATAGAATTGTTAATTTGATAAAGACTAGCAATAAATGGAATCTTATGTACTATCGGGTACATATGTGTGTTTGTAGACTGTAGGGTTAGAGTGGGGAAAAGAATGAAGGACACAGCTGAAACATGAAGATGGTGCAAGTACATAGAGTAGATGGGATTAACTAGTCCTGTCTTGCCAATAATTGTTTTCTTTAGTGGGTATAATAAAATTACCTGTAATGCTTTATCACTCTCGCTTGTCTTCCCTACTAAACAGCAAGCAACATGAAAACAGACAAGATATGCTGTTTTCCCTGAAGTTCTGGCAAAGTGAGCAAGTTAATCATTCCTCAAATATTAGTTGATAGCTTGTTATTGATGCAGAGACTCAAAACAATGATTTTTTTTAAAAAATAAAATCAAGGCTTCCAGGAACGTCTGCAATCTCCCCCACAGGTGTATATGCGATCCTTGCGTCTCCACTGACCCAAGCAGCCCCAGGGAAGAGTGGAAATTCCATCAACGGGAACCAAGGCAAACTGCCTTGGTTTTACCCCTGACCCCTTGGGCCCTGCGCCTTCGGGAACATCTGCAATCTCCACCCACACCTCAAAACTCAAAACGGAGCCGACGCGCTTGATCCTCTTCTTCCTATCTTGCATGAGGTACCAGTGAACCTTTGTTACTACATCCTTGCCACCCACCCAAACTCTGCAAACAGACCAGACACCTATGAACTATACTATCTAGTCACCCAAGAACTCACATTTCCAACCTACAATAGTCATAATGATAAAGCAATGCAAAATTCCTTCAAGCTCTGTGAGTGAAGTCAATAGTCCAGATGAGCCAAGCAATACCAATGAGTTGTATAACCTCTCTGATAAGGAATTTCAGAAAGAATTGTTAAGGATTCATAAGAAACTCAAAGAAGCAATGGAATGCAAAATCAATAAAATACAAAAAGGACATGAGAGAAGTGGGGAAAATGCAAATGGAAATGACAGATATTAAAAATGAGGTAAATGAAATGAAAAACACAGTGGAAGGCCATCATAGCAGAATAATAGCTACTGACGAAAGAATTAGTGATCTCAAAGATGAGTTCCAAAGATTCTTTACACAACACCAAAAAGATAGAAAAAAAAGACTCACAATTACAGAACAGACAACAAGAGATAATTGGGATGAAGCCAGAAGAAACAACATACAGATCATTGGGGTCCCAGAAGGGCAAGAAGAAAACCCTGATGAAGAAGAAACTGTCAAAGCCATAATTGCTGAGAAGTTCCCAGAACTAAAGAACGCTTGCCTCAAGATCCAGGAGGCCCGTAGGATACCAGCTAAAAAGAAACCCCAACAAGAATACTCCAAGACACATCTTAATTAAAATGACAAAAACTATAGAGATAGAATACTGAAAGCAGCAAGATCAAAGAAGGAAATCACATACAAAGGAACATCCCTAATATTTACAGCAGACTTCTCTGATGAAACACTCCGAGCCCGAAAACAATGGTGGGATATTGTGAAAAGGCTCAATGAACTGCAGGCCTCACCAAGAATTCTTTACCTGGCCAGACTCACATTGAGATATGAAGGAAAGATACACAATTTCATGGATAAGCAACAACTCAGGAACTTCATGGACTCAAAACCAACCTTTAAAAGAAGGACTGAAGGGCCTACTGCAATACGACCAAACCCATAAGCACAACAAGCACAAACAGAAAGGTGGCACAAAATCCAATGACAATAATATCTCTCAATATCAATGGTCTAAATGCACCAATTAAGTGACACAAAGTGACAAAATGGATTAAAAAATTGAACCCAACATTCTGCTGTCTACAAGAAACTCATCTGAATAATCAGAACAAACACAGACTCAAAGTCAAAGGTTGGAAGACCATTCTCCATGCAAACAACTCCTCCAAAAAGGCTGATGTGGCCATATTAGTATCAGATAATATAGACTTCAGGCTGAAAAGGTTAGAAGGGACAACGAAGGCCATTTCTTATTACTTAAGGGGTATGTACACCAGGAAGAAATTACACTACTAAACATATATGCACCCAAGACGGGGCCAGCAAAATACATAAACCAACTGCTAAGAGACCTCAAAGAAGACATTAATAGTAGCACAATAATAGTTGGAGACTTCAACACTGCTGTATCAACGATGAATAGATCAACAAGACTGAAACTCACCAAGGAAATATTGGCCCTCCAGGAAGAAATGGAAGAAAGAGAGCTAGTGGATATATACAGGGCTTTTCATGCCAAAAAAGGTGAATACACATTTTTCTCTAGCGCACATGGAACATTCTCCAAGATAGACCACATGCTGAGCCACAAAGCATACCTCAATAAAATAAAAAAGATAGAAATTGTGTCAGCTATCTTTTCAGACCATGATGCACTGAAAATGGAAGTTAACGCATACACAGAAACAGGGAGTCAAACCAAACACCTGGAAACTGAACAGCTCACTCCTGAACAACAAATGGGTCATAGAAGAAATCAAACAGGAAATCCAAAGATTTCTGGAAACAAATGAAACTGAAGACACCAACTATAAGAACTTGTGGGACACGGCAAAAAGCTGTGTTAAGAGGGAAGTTTATAGCTCTGCAAGCATTCATCAGGAAACAAGAAAGGGCCCACATAAATAACCTGACTACACAGCTGAAGACATTAGAAAAAAATACCAACAAAAGGAGCCCAACCCAGGCAGAAAAAAAGGAAATAATAAAACTTAGAGAGGAAACCAATGAGTTGGAAACCAAAAAAGCAATCCAAAAGATTAATGAAACCAAGAGCTGGTTTTTTGAAAAGATAAACAAGATTGACAAACCATTGGCAAGACTTGTAAGTACAGGGAAAGAGAGAACCCAAATAAACAGAATCAGAAATAAAAAGGGTGACATCACAACAGAAACCACAGAAATCCAAAAGATCATCAGAGATTACTTTGAGAGCCTGTATGCTATGAAGCATGAGAATCTAGAAGAAATGGATCAATTCCTGAAGTCCTATAACCTCCCACGCCTGAAACAAGAAGACCTCCAATACCTAAATAAGCCTATCACCATAGAGGAAATAGAAACAGTAATGAAAAGTCTTCCCCAAATAAAAAAGCCCAGGTCCAGAAGGATTCACTAGTGAACTCTACCAAACCTTTAAGGAGGACCTACTGCCAGTCCTTTTCAAGCCCTTCCAGGAATTAGAAGAAACAGAAAAACTCCCAAACAGCTTCTACGAAGCACATATCACCCTGGTACCCAAAGCAGGGAGAGACAACACAAAGAAAGAAAACTACAGACCAATATCCCTGATGAACACGGATGCTAAGATCTTCAACAAAATACTAGCAAACAGAATCCAAAGACTAATCAAGAAGATTATACATAATGACCAAGTAGGATTCATCCTGGGAATTCAAGGATGGTTAAACATTCGCAAGTCAATCAACATAATACATCATATCAATAAGAGAAAAAATAAAAATCATATGATCCTATCAATAGACGCGAGAAAGCATTTGACAAGATCCAGCACCCATTCATGATTAAAACCCTCCAGAAAATGGGAATTGAAGGGACTTTCCTCAAGATAGTTACAGCCATCTACCAAAAGCCCACAGCGAGCATCATTCTAAATGGGGAAAAGTTGAAAGCCTTCCCCCTGAGATCAGGGACAAGACAAGGTTACCCACTCTCACCTCTTTTATTCAATATAGTACTGGAAGTACTTGCCATACCAATCAGAGAAGAAAAGGACATCAAGGGCATCCAGATAGGCAAGGAAGAAGTCAAGCTATCATTATTTGCAGATGACATGATATTACACCTAGAGAACCCTAAACTCTCTACCAAAAAACTCCTAGAAACAATAGACGCATATAGTAGAGTGGCAGGATACAAAATCAACACCCAAAAGTCGTGGCTTCCCTATATACAAATAACAAAAGAGAAGAAAGGGATATTAAAGAAACAGTTCCATTCACAATTGTGCCACAGAAAACCAAATACCTAGGAATCAACTTACCCAAGTGTGTAAAGGACCTGTACAAAGAAAACTACAAGACACTGCTCCAGAGATAAAAGAGGACACCATGAAATGGAAACATACTCCCTGCTCATGGATGGGGAGAATCAACATTGTCAAAATGGTAATACTCCCTAGAGCTCTGTACAGATTTAATGCAGTCCCTATAAGGATACCCATGACATTCTTGAAAGAAATTGACCAAACACTCCTGAAATTTGTATGGAACAATAAACCCCCAAGGATAGCTAAAGCAATCCTCGGGAAAAAGAAGATGGGAGGCATGACCTTTCCCAACTTCAAAATGTACTAAAAAGCAGTAGTAATTAAAACAGCATGGTATTGGAATAAAAACAGACCTGTGGACCTATGGAATAGAACTGAGTATCCTGACACCCAAACTCAAACACATGATCATGTAATCTTTGATAAAGGTGCAATGAGTCTAAAATGGAGTAAGGAAAGCCTCTTCAACAAGTGGTGCTGGGAAAACTGGGCAGAGAAATGTAAATAAATGAATTTGGATCTGTGTCTAACACCATGCACAAAAATCAGATCAAAATGGATTAAAGATCTCAATATCAGACTTGAATCCATAAAGTACATTGAAGAAAATATAGGAAAAACCCTCCACAACACTGAAGCTAAAGGCATCTTCAAAGGTGAAACATCACTAACAAAGCAACTAGAAGAAAAGATAAACATATGGGACTACATGAAACTAAAAAAGCTTCTGCACCTCAAAAGAAACAGTGACTAGATACAAAAGCAGTCCACAGAATGGGAAAGAATATTCACCCAATACCCATCTGATAAGGGGTTAATATCCAGGATATATCAGGCACTGGTAGAACTTTACAAGAAGAAAACAAACAACCCCATCAAAAAATGGGGAGAAGAAATGAACAGAAACTTCAGTAAGGAAGAAATTCGAATGGCCAAAAAACATATGAAAATATGATCAGCATCACTAATCATCAGAGAGATGCAAATCAAAACAACAATGAGATACCACTTTACACCACATCGACTGGCACATATTCAAAAGAGCAAGAACAAAAAGTGCTGGCATGAATGTTGGAAAAGGGGACACTCATCCATTGTTGGTGGAAATGCCGGCTGGTACAGCCTTTCTGGAAAAACAATATGGACATTCCTCCAAAGATTAGAAATTGAACTCCCATTTGACCCAGCCATACCACTCCTGGGAATCTACTCTGGGAAACCAAAAATACGCAGCGGAAACACCATCCCTACTTTTATGTTCATAGCAGCATTATTCACAATAGCCAGAATCTGGAAGCAACCAGAGTGCCTGTAAATCGATGACTGGATAAAAAAGCTTTGGTACATCTACACAATGGAATACTATGCAGCTGTTAGGAAAAATGAAGTTATAAAATTTTCCTATAAATGGATGGACATGGAGAAGATTATGTTGAGTGAAATTAGCCAGAAGGAGAGAGACAGATACAGAATGACTGCATTTATCTGCGTAACATAAATATATATATGTACATATTTTGATACCAATATCCAAGGTCAAGTGAAACATATATCAGGAGGTCTTGTCAAAAAGTGGAAATTATCACAAACGTGTGGGAGTCAGAGTCTAGGCAAGACAGGAAATGGAACAACGTGCTCACAATTGTCGAGGGTACTAATGCCAACCTAGAACTGAGCATTAAATAGAGGCAAAAAGATACACATGACAACCCTTTAATGTATGTTCTGTACTCCATAATCTGGAGGGGAAGGAAAAGAGAAAGAGAGAGAAAGGGAAAGAAATAAAGAACCTGCCATGGAGGAGGGCTGGGGCAGGGGGGAGGGAACCGGGGGCGTTGGTTTGTGGGAGATGGGCACTGGTGGCGGGATGGATGCTGGAACACTGTATGACCAAAACCCAAATATGAACTTTTTAATTGTACATCTTTGTAATTGTAACAATAAAATTTTTTAATAAAATGTTGAATAAACATACGCTAGCTCCTTGAAAATAATTTAAAAAAATTAAATCAAGAGTGAAAGAATGAAAAGTCTGATAGCTCATGGAGTGAGAGGTTTCTATTTGTCATTGTTCTGTAGGTAACTCTAAGAAAGTAAAGTAGTGAGATAAATTGTATTGATCTCAAACTACCGGAGTCACTTAAGTAGTTCAATTCAGTCATGTAGGATGTTACAACAAAATTCTATAGAGTAAACACCATTTGCTTATTGACTTTTACATTAAATTTAAATTAAAATGAAAGTTGATTGATTCTCTGTGTTCCTGGTACTTAACAGCTCCTAAGAAAAGTATTAATTATGCAGATTAATCTTATGGGCCATTACAAATTTAAATCTTATTGTTGGGTCCCAGATCAAACAACCCCCAAATGTGCCAAAGTATTGTATTGTTTAATTTTGATTTAAAGAATCAGATAATATATCATATCTTTAGATTCCTCATCTCCTAATTTTCTCTAATGTTCCTTCTTTCTCTCTGTCTCCCCTGAAAGCAGGAAATAAATCACTATGTAAAAGAGTACACACCCTTATCGTCAGAGAAAGGGATAAAGAAGCTAGGTCAATAAGCTGACTAAATTAGCTATCCATATCAAACCTTTAAGATATTTTGTGCCCTGTCTAGTCAGATTTATTGTTTCTTTATATAAGACAAATGATATTAGGTCATGCCCTGATATCATTCCCATGACCTGATATAATTGTCTGAGGCTCTTTATGTTCCTGGAGCAAGCAGATGCCCTTGGGCTCTACTAGCATGAGACAGGACATATGGAGATATTACTGGTGCCTGCCTCGAGCAAATAGATGATGAACGGGAAGATATTGTTTAGTAATTTTCAGAAGTTAAGTGCAACAAGCCAGAGGACCCCCACTCCATGAGGGCCTCCATTTTCCACATCCAGACTTCCCTCTCATCAGAACTCCACCCAGCAGACCAGCCTATCACAGCCCGGCTTGTGCAGCCACTTTGCGGCAGCGCTGGTTCATCAATAAATGCGGACTTAGAGATGACTACAAGAATATGCTACCTGCACTGCAGAGCCTGGCAAGCTACCCATGTTGTATTTGATATGCCAAAAACCAGTAACAATTATAGACCTCATTCCGAATGGATTGAGTCTCTTTATGTTCCTGGAGCAAGCAGATGCCCTTGGGCTCTACTAGCATCAGACAGGACATATAGAGATGTTACTGGGGCCCGCTTGAGCAAATCAATGATGAACGGGAAGACAGTGATACAGTGAAGACAAATAGACAAGCTGGTTCATTCACAAGGTTACAGATTCTCTGAACTTCCATATGTACAAAATTCACTTTGTTTTCATATCTTACTAATTTTGTATATCAACTTATTTGGGGGACGACCAAAGGAACTAAAGGCAGTAAGGAGCAGATTCTCCAGGTTTTTCCTATGGCATAATATTCAAATCAAGGTTTACTTTAATATAGATCTAGAATTCACTTCTACTTAATAAGAACAGACTTTATATGCTCTCTCCATTAGAGAGACGTTTTAATTACACAAGTCACATGTTAGGGATATTTGTTATCAAAAAGAAATAAACGAGGGCCGCTGCAATACACAGTGGATAGGACGGTTGCCTTGCACGCCACCAACCAGGGTTCAATTCCCTGGCATCACATATGGTCACCCGAGCACTGCTAGGAGTAATTCCTGAGTGAAGAACCAGAAGTAAACCCTGAGCATCGCGGGTATAACCCCCCCAAAAAAATAAAAAAAAAAAACAAATAAACATATAAAATCAATAATGGCAATATAACATAATAGCAACTCCAGTCTAAGAGAGCTCATCTAATAAATCACTTTTTAGCACAGGAACTTTGTTTGGTGCTATTTACTAAGAATATTATTATTATTTTCCAAATGGAAAAGATAACTCTTTAAAAATTTATTTTGCTGAGGCTAGAGCAATAATACTGTGGATAAATACTTGTCTTACACTGGCTGACTCAGGTTCGATCCCCAGCACCTCATATGGTCCCCCAAGCTTGTCAGGGGCGATCCCTGAGTAAAAGCCAGGAGAAAACTCCTGAGCATAACCACGTTTGCCCCCAAAAAGACAAATTCAGAAAAAAAGCTACTTACTTAAAATTGACTAGTAACCTGCTAAATCAAAAGAAATCCCTTGATTTTTCTAGTCATAAAGCCAAAATTATTTTTATTATAGTACTTTCTTTATGTGAGTCTTTATGTCCTATAAAGTAAAACCTCATTTCAAGTGAAAACAAATGTCCAATATTTAAGATTTTAAGATTGGTCAAATGACACTGAGGATGCAAGAAAATTCACAGGTCCTTGCCAGCAAGGGTCTGGTATGACCACAAGACCATAGATCAGGGTGACATAATATTACGAGTCATTTAACTAAATTGATTTCAAAGAGAAACTAGAGTTCAATGGAAAAAGGCATATAGGACACAGTTGGAAAAGAGAGCAATTGCCAAGTTTGGTTTTTCTAATAATTCATTACTTCAAAAGGAAAAATAAACAAATCTGCCACAGTACAAGTTAAACGGCAATCTGAAAATAAGCTATTAAAGGAATACATGTGCTTCCTGAAATTTATAAAAATGGAAATGGTTTTGGATAAAAATACACACATTTATGTGTTTGTGTATGTACATGTGTTGTGGGTAATATGCTTAAATGCTCTAGGTAAGTGTTGTGTGTGTGTATAGAGTGATATCAAGAACATGTCATCTATGAAAATCATATCGGTAAAAGATTTGGGGCCAGTATCAGCAATTTTCTATTAGAACTCATTTTTTTCTAAGTAATTTAAATTTGTTACTGAAAAAATTTGGGGGAGTAAACCACACCTGGCTATTCTCAGAGCTTACTCTAAGTTCTATACTGAGGGATCACTCCTAGAAATGCTCTGAGGACCATATGTGATATCAGGGATTGAACTTGGGCTGGCCTTATACAAGGCAAGCACCTTACTCCATGAGCTATCTCTTTGTTCCCTAAAAATAGTTTCTGTATAAGGGTATAATAGGGGATCTAGAGACATAAAATAAAAAATTTGCTTCGAGACCTTCTGGAGACTCGACCTTAGGCAGTTAACCATGTCATCCATAAATAACACTGCTATATAATATCAAGGAACTGTTTTTCTATTTATTATTTAGAATAGGAGATATCAATCATTCCTAGATTAGAAATATATGTCTTTCAATGGTAGGATTTAAATAACTCTATAAATCACTCATGGGATTTTCAACTTGGTTTTCCATAACATTGAGACATTATCAAATAGTGGTGGAAATCTTTGATTTGAATGACAAACATTATAAATTTTCCTTAAATATCAACAATAAATTTACAGGAAAAAAATTTAAAATTACTAATTACAAACACACCATTTTTTTGTGGGTTTTATGTTTGTTGCGTAGTTTTTTAAATATGGCATTGGCTTCTGAAATATCTTCATGATTGAATTCCAGAAATACAAAAGTGAAAATAAATCCTGCCGCAGACCGCTCAGTCGGTGTGAGCTCTAAGTCTCGGGGTAACCAGCTGAGGAAGTCAGGAGAACAGGAACGTCGGGCGCAATGGACAGACAGGCACAGACACAAGGGAGGTCAAATGCTGCTGCTGCCGTCTTACTGAGGGCAAAGCTTTTCTTTTTATGTTCAACAAATGCACAGACGCTAAAGATTACACCAGTTATTTTTTTAGCAAAGGGAGACATTTTTTAACAACAAAAGGAGTTTATCGTGGTCAACCACATATGACCACCTTTTGCCTGCTTGCCTGCTCCTGTTTTTTCAGACATGTTTTTCTGACGTCTTTTGTTTTTTACATACTTTCATATTTGCCTTAAGATACATTTTTTTAATTTTGATATTCATAGAATTACTTACTAGCTCTATGCACATATTATAGATTAACTTAACCTACTCCTAAATAGAAACTTCTATGCAGAGTTTATTATTGTAAGATTATTAAGATTTTGTACTAGAAAGTGTTAACTTTAACAGGCCCAATTATTTTTCACACAGGAGGTTTAGGGAGGCTAATCATTGCATTCCCGTCAACAGGGGGTAGCCAGTCCCTCGACCCATAGGTCAAGAATTCTCCCTTCCCGCTAATGATGGGAAGCAAAGGCCTGAAGGCCACAAGCCTTTCCTTATCAAGGACCTGAGATCAGCTCAGGCCTTGGCAGCAGAGCTTGGCGCGGGCTGGCATTTTTTTACTATCTTTGTTTTATGCTATAATTGTGTATAATGAAAACCACGGTTGCCACAGGTTTTTCTCTTTGTCCAGTCTCTTCATTACTAAGAGTCTAAGTTTCAGCATAAACAAGTGCTCTAATTGCACACCAAGCATTCTTAGAAACAATCAAAGGAATCTAGGGGGCTTTGTTGGCGACAGTCCCTTTTAGGGGGAAGCACCGCCTGGTAACTGTCCCTTTTTAGGGGAAGTACCGGCCATCCCTGGCCCAGCGAGCACTTTCATGCTACGCGAGCCGGTGCTGCGGGAACCGTGGCAAAATCCAAGTACATGGAGCTTAAACAAAGTCTACACAATAAAATAAGTTAGTGTTAAAAATGAAATTCATCCTACATCCTGCTGAACTAGAGAAAATATTTATACACGATACACACAAAAACAAGAATAGCTGACAAACACTTCACCAAGGAAGATCTACAGATGGTCAATTGACACATGAAAAATGTTCATTAACACTTATCATCATGAAAATGCAAATCAAAACAACAATGCGCTATCACCTCACACCTGTGAGAATGGCCTATATAAAAAGGGCAGAAATAACAAGCGCTTGATGAAGGCAGCGAGAAAGGCAATTCTCATTTGCTGTTGGTAGGAATGTAAATTGAGTCCAGCTTTAATACAAAAACAGAAGATATCTCTCAAAATGTTAAAAATAGATCTACAATATGATCATATAACTCCAGTCCTATATATTAATCACGAGAAAGCAAACCACTAATTCAAAATGGTAGGTGTATATTTTTCATTGCAGTGATACATATAAGAGTAACAATCTAGAAATAACTCTAATGCTAAAGTAGAGATGAGTTGATAAAGAAAATGTGGCATGAAAATGTGCTGTAAGGTAGAATGCCTGCTTCAGTCTCTATGGCAAACATTATAGATACTACTTTAAAAAATTAAGAGTGATGTATAATGAACAACTTTGTAAATCACTGAGATTAATAAAAATATATTTTAAAAATATGGGTCGGAAAGATAGCCCAGCGGGTAGGGCGTTTGCCTTGCATGCGGCAGGCCCTATGTCAGCCCGGGTTTGATCCCCGGTATCCCACATGATTCCCGAGCACTGCCAGGAGTGATTCCTGGGTGCAGAACCAGGAGAAACCCCTGGCATTGCCGGGTGTGACCCCCAAAAAAAGAAAAAAATATATATTTTAAAAATAGAAAAAAAATACTAAAAATTAAGAGTTGAGTTTTCCTCAGACTTAGTGGATGCCATTTCTTGGCATCTGTTTTAAAAGCACAATAATATTAAATTGTAACTGTTTTTACTTTTAAATGCAGAGTTATTCATGTTAGTCAAAATCTAAAAACCACCTGAGTACCCAGAAGAGATGAGTACATAGAGAAAATTTGGTAGATAATACAGATAATACATGATGTGGATATATTTTGTACACCCATGGATATAAATCAGCTATAAGAAAATATTAAATGCTAACATGTGTGTAACTGGAGCTTACTATGCTGAGTTAAGTCACAAGGAGAAGTACAGCAACTGAAGATGTCTCTCATATGTGGAATATAAACATAACAAGGGATTATTAAAGAGCCCATAACAGACCCTGAGGCTTAAAACATTGATAAAAGGGGGTATGAGGAGGGGAAAGCAGTCTGAGGAAGAACACTCATACTCCGGTTATGTGAGTGTTGTAACAATACAGTATTCCTCAAACACGATTGTTAGCATTATTATAAATCATGGTGCTCAAATCAGTTTTTAAAAATGTGTATCCCTAGGTTGGAGCAGTAGCACTAGCAGGTATAGCTATAGTGGAGCTTGCCTTGCATGTGGCTGACCTCAGTAGATACCAGCACCCCATATTGTCTCCTGAGCCAGCCAGGAGTGATTGCAGAATCAGAAAAAAATCCCTGAGCACTGTTCGGTGTGGTCTCAAAAAACAAACAAAATTATCTGTATCCCTGTTTGAAAAAGGAAAAGATGAGGTGTATATACATAATAGGACACTGCTTGGCTATAAATGAAAATGAAATCTCGCCTATCATAGATGGAATTCTGGAAGCCATAGTAAGTGTAAGTCAGAATGAGAAAGACACCAAATAACTTCACTAGTACATAAGACATATAGAAATAAAGCAAAGGAACAGAGTTTGATGAAATCAAACCCTTAAAACAGTACTGAGGTTTTCTAATGTGGTGAAGGAGGGAATCATTAAAAGGTGTTAGAGGTCCAGTAAGTTTAAAGACAAGCCTATCTCCTGTCTGCCACCTGCTGATGCAGCTGGGCTCCGCAGCCACACCTGCAACACCAGGAGAGGCTTGAATGTAGTATGATGATACTTGTCATCCCCTTGTTCATCAATTTGCTCAAGTGGGTGCCAAAGTAACATCTCCATTCGTTGGGAATGGAGTCCATTATTGTTACTCTTTTGTGGCATATTGAATATACCACAGGTAGCTTGCCAGACTGCCGTAGCTCTGGTTCATCCCAGGGGGCCCAGTCTTTTTTTTTAATTTATTTTTGACAATTACAAAAATGTTCATGTTTGGGTTTAAAGCCCTACAGTGTTCCAGCACCCATCCCCTCCAACAGTGCCCACCTCCCACCACCAATGTCCCCGATATCCTCCCCCTCCCCTAACCTGACTCCATGGCAGGTTCTCCCATCTCATTTCTCTCTCTCTTTTTCTCTCTCTCTCTCCCCTCTCTTACATGTTGTGGATTGTAGTAAACTTTCAACAATCATTGGTCCACTGTTCCTTTCTCTGTCTTACCTAGCCTCTGCTTCCACATATTTGTGGTAGTTTAGCCCTTTGGCAAGACCTCCTGATCCACATTTTGCCTGACCTTGGATATTGGTATCATAATATGTATATATCTATGTATATCTATGTATATATATGTATATATATATTTATGTTATGCAAATAAATGCAGTCATTCTATATCTGTCTCTCTCTCCTTCTGGCTAATTTCACTCACCATAATTTCACTCTCCATGCCCATCCATTTATAGGCAAATTTCATAACTTCATTTTTCCTAACAGCTGCATAGTATTCCATTGTGTAGATGTACTAAAGTTTCTTTATCCAGTCATCAATTTTCGGGCACTCTGGTTGTTTCCAGATTCTGGCTATTGTGAATAATGCTGCTATGAATATAAAAAGTAGGGATGGTGTTTCTTCTGCATTTTGTTGGCTTCCCAGAGTATATCCCCAGGAGCGGTATGGCTGGGCCTCAAATGGGAGTTCAATTTCTAGTCTTTGGAGGAATGTCCATATTGTTTTCCAAAAAAGGCTGTACCAGTCAACATTCCCACCAACAGTGAATGAGTGTCCCCTTTTCTCCGCATCCATGCCAGCACTTGTTGTTCTTGCTCTTTTGGATATGTGTCAGTCTCTGTGGTATGAAATGATATCCTCATTGTTGTTTTGATTTGCATCTCTCTGATGATTAATGATGATGAGTATTTTTTCATATGTCTTTTGGCCATTCAAACTTCTTCCTTGCTGAAGTTTCTGTTCATTTCTTCTCCCCATTTTTGATGAGGTTGGTTGTTTTCTTCTTGTAAAGTTATACCAGTGCCTAATATATCCTGGATATTAACCCCTTATCAGATGGGTGTTGGGTGGTATTCTTCCCCATTCTGTGGACTCTCTTTGTATCTTGGCTCACTGTTTCTTTTTGAGGTGCAGAAGCTTTTAGCTTCATAGTCCCATATGTTTATCTTTTCTTCTAGCTGTTTTGTTAGTGTTTCTTCTTTGAAGATGTCTTTTAGAAAAGGGCCCAGTCTTTTTCTATGTCAGACCATCAACCATCCAGGGCCCACAGGGAGAGCCCTGAGTGTAGACAAGCCTATCTCCTGTCTGCCACCTGCTGATGCAGCTGGGCTCCGCAGCCACACCTGCAACACCAGGAGGGGCTGGAATGTAGTATGATGATATTTTATTCCTAAAACACCTGGAAACTTACAAAACAAATAATTGAAAAATTAAGTCTAAATAGAAAACTTTGAAAGGGACATAGGAAACTATTCAAGGTCATATAATTTGCTCATATAATTTGTGAGCAATAAGAAAATAATTTTAAAGAAAATATCATTCATCAATCTGGCTTCACCAGTATTCTCTCCTGCTCTGAGAAAATGTATATTTTCAGAATGCCATTACTCTTCAGTAAGAATTTGTGATACACCATAAACTTTTGCAATTTTAAAAATTTAGGATTTCTGAGCTGGGGAGATTGTAGAATGGGTAGGGTATTTGCCTTGTATATTGAAGATCTGGGTTCAACCCATGGACCATGAGTAAACCCCTGAATAGAATACTGCCAGTGTAGCCCAAAAACAAACAAAAAAATCTATAGACCTTCACATTGTAATTCATTAAGGGGAGTTAAAAAATGTCAACAATCTTTTGATGACAAATTTTATCCTATGTTAAGTCAATCATTTAGAATTGTCATTTAGAGTCCTGCATTGGGAAAAGCACTAGAACCCTTCCTGATCCACTCATTCATGATGTCCCACCAACCATGCACCTGGAACCTGGGAAGGCTGATACATTTGCCATTTACCCAGTCTCTGTTGCAATGTGCTCACCCAACAGGTAGGCCAATCTAACATTGGTTAACTCAGTTCAACTAGGGTTTGGATAAAGAAATTTAAAGAATATCCCACTTCTTCAAACTGCAAATTCCTCCTCCAAAACATTCATTTATATCACAATTTGATTTCATATGATCAGAATATGATTTTATATGATCAGAATAATGTTTACTGTGACCACAGTAAGCAGTGAAAAAAGACAAGGGAAAGGAACATAAAATTTTTGAAGTTTTGACTAAAATTACTTTGTTAGTAGTTGATTTCATCAATTGTCTTCTAACACATGCTTTATTTCAAAAACAGGATTATGAAACCGGAAACACCCATACTCACAAAGTAAACATATGAATTTCAAGTTACTATGATTTTTTATACCCAGAAATGATGGAGGAAATTTGTACAAGCAATATAAGAAAATACCCAAATAAATAGAAGGAAAACCAAGAATTGTTCTTAAGTAGAAAGCCAACCATAGTAGGGAAAAGATGGGGTGGGAGGGAGAAGGGGGAGAGAGAGTGTTGATGGGGAAGCACACTGTGATGGAAAGTGTGTTTTGGTGCATTTTATATGAAACCCTACCATTAATAGTTTTGTCAACCACATGGTATCTATAATTTTTTTCTAAATAAATGTATAGATAATAGAGTGAGAAACTTTCTTCCCACTGATCCATATGATAATCCACAAAGCATGAGTCACACGGTATGGTGCTGCTGAGTTGTCAATGAAGAAACCTCTGGGAGGCATGATACAAGCAAAAGAAGGGAAACATTTCAGCTCGGATTTTATTAAAAACACCTAACAATGAGTACCTTGGAAGTCTTGTATCATGCTACAATGGTGCAGCTACCGGTTATGACGGTAACAGATTTTGCAAGACTCTTCTATTCCATAGATGAGAATCAATTGATTTCTCTATTACTTAACAATTTGAGTGTACTTAATCACCAGCAGGTGGGCTTGAACTCATAACTGGCACACGCACTCTGTTTAGGAACAAGCAAAAAATCCCTGTTTTCCAACAGTGCTTTGTTTTGCTTCCCATTTACTTTATTTATTCTATCTACTCTTCCAAAGACTCACTAGAAATAAATACTGGCCCTGTGGAGATATTCAAATCATGTGTTTTTCTTCCCTCTGATCTATTTCAAATCCTAGTTTTAAGAGATACAGAATCAGACCCCTTTCTAAATATTTTTACAGGGAGTATCCCATGCTTGGCATACATAAGCTTAGCCCCAAAGATAGTGAAGATATTGATTCATCTGAATCAGGTTCCCTCACTGGATTAATAGAAGGAAATTTAAATAAGTACTAAAGTGAATTGACAAGAAAAAAAGAAGATAGGCATCCTGTCGTGCACAAACCTTAGAGTTTAAAAGGAACATAGTATATATAGAAACATGTCGAATATAAATATTTACTTATTTGAAATGTTGGTGAGAACAAATGGTAATAAATGTGTCATAACTTAGTAAACTTTTAGGATTTTGACACCGCCTAATCTCTATTCCTAGCTCTCTGCTCAGAGATCATTCCGGTAGGGTTCAAGGACCAAATGTAGAGAAAAAGGGATTGAACCCAGGTTGTCTGATTGTAAGTCAACATCTATTTGCATTATTGATCACTGTGTTATTGATCCAATTCCCAACTTGGTGTTCATATTAAACTACAGGCTTCAAATTATATTCAGTCACTTACTGTGGTGCCTTCACACACACTTATTTTGAGAAGGGCACACCATAATTGTAATCTGAGATTGAATTCAAGATTTCAAGCACACAGGCTGAGCTCTTAGCACTAAACCATATCATAGGTCCCACTATTGTTCTTGATAGAAACAACAGATATTCTCTCCCTATTTTCTTACTCTTGCTCCGTGCCTCTGCTTGTCGGCATTTCAATCAAAAATTATAGCTGTATGTTTTCTTCAAATAAAATCTCCATGATGTAAACTGAGATCAGGTCTGTTCTGCTTGGAAGCCTCTCAGCCCCTCAATTTACTTCTTCTTCAGCTGCCTAAGATGCAATGTCAGAATCCCAAGCAGTTTTTTGATGTGCATCCAGTTCAGTACCAAATTAAAGTGAGAAAGGTACCCTCAGGGAGATCTGGAAACGTGTGAGCAATTCAGGTTGAATGATGGTGTATGCCTCCACAAAATAATTTCTGCTCAGTTCTGCTTCAAAGTGAGACTTTATATATCTTGATGGCTTTAGTAGAGCACACATCTATCTACCACCATATGACACTTAGAGCTCTCAAAATCTGTGACAGTCACAAAACGGCTGGGCAGGAGTCTAAGGCCAAGAGAGATTTTAGTATCTTTCCAAGGTCACATACCTAAGATGCAGGACAAAATCTATTGGACTCCAAAGACCATTTTTTCCATTACCCAACAAGCTTCCTCCTCAAGCAAGCAGAGTAGCAATTGGCTTTGTCAACAGATGTTGCAAAGCTGCCAAGCACTGTGGAAAAGCCAAAGTCAAATAAATGCATAGTGTTTCTTTCTCACAGCAAATTCACGGTCTCAGCCTTTTTGATATACCAGAGTCTGTCACCAGTTCTGACTATGTGTAGCCCCACCTCCACCCCAAGCAATTATCAGGATTTAGCGCGTGTATTTTAATCCTATAACCTCATCCAATTCTTATTATATTTACCGTGGATAGTATTTCCAAATTCTACAGATTAAAAATTCCAGTAAGATTTTTCACTAACTTATATGTCCCTTCATATACTCATCCCAAATGCAAAGCTTCGATAAGCATAATGTCCAGAATAATAACCATAGAATGGTAAGGCAAAATGCCTTAACTATGGTTAATCAGCTTTTATTTTCAATAACAGATAGTTTGGCTTTGATTATGCTATACTTTGTCAACCCTTGGACAGAATATAGGATTTAATTGCAAACCTCTGGTCTGACTTCAAGATCACCAACTGGTTTCTGAAGCTAACTTATAAATTTTCTGTACTTCTCAACTGAGAACGTCATAGAAGGAATGTCCTTGCTGGCTGCGAATGGGGGGGAAGGCCATGTCCTACAAAAAAGAAAATCACAGTTGAGTCAGAACAAATGTGATCTCTATGGAACTCAGGAAGACACAATTTGTGTCAAATGGTGCAAGCTCAAGATCCAGGGTTGAAGATATATACCTCAGCCTTATGGTGATAAAGTGAAGAGACACTTAAGTAGGGAAAAAAAGACTAAACAAGTTTTCTAGCTTGAGCAGACCAAGATTTTCCTGTTCTTAATAATGTTGGTGCCAGGTATGGGAGGCCCAGACCTGGGAAGGGTGTACATCTGTAGAACTGGACTGCAGATGGGGAACACAGCCTGCAAAGTGCCTTCAGCTCTCTGCTGAGAATACTTTATTCCTTCTTCATTGGTCCTCGCCAAACTCCTTCAGGTGAGGTCTTCTAGGTAATCTGGTGCAATATCATTTTTGCAGTTCCTGTGGGGCATAATTTTATGGTCACACATGGCAGTTTCATTTTTTCTCTGCCTAGTGTTGCCTCTTCCAGCCTTTCTTCCATGGGTAGATGTTTTGCAGTTTCTCTGGACTGAAATATGCTCCTTCCAAATGTGTAGGTTGATGCTGCACCTCAAACTCAGAATGTGATCCATTTGGAAATAGAACCATTATAGGTGCACGAGATGAACGTGGGCTTCCCGGAGGAGAGAAGTCATTGAATATGATGGCAGAAATTGATATGATGTTACAAGCCAAGGAATACTAAAGAGACTCAGTAAACATCAGAACTTGTGAAAACAATATATTTTTATTGAAACCATGAGTTTGCAGCACTTAGTATCCAGAAACTAGATACATATCTCAAACTCTATTTTTAAAAAGTATTTACTGTGCTAGAGTAGCCAGATTCAATATAAAATCAACCTAAAATAAGCCAAACAGTGAATGTGGGCATGGCATGAAGCAAACAATAAAGATTTACTACAAAAAGAAGAATTAACATTAATTAATATATTAGATGAAACTAGATCACTAGATCAGACATCCTGCTTTTCATCTATTTCGAGCGTGCCAGTAACATTTCCATTTGACCCTATCACGTGCTACAGTGTGGTAGCCCAATGGCATCTGGTTGTTTCAGGAATATGAAGAGCCTCAAACCATTATTCTGTTTCATGTTCTGATGAAGAAGTCTGACCATCTTGTAGGTGGGGTGGCCATGTGACCTTTGACGTCTCCAAGGGAATTAAGATGAAACTTTCCAATTATTTTCTATATATAATGG
>JAJIBD010002761.1:0-52500 GCA_021461705.1 Cryptotis parvus
CAAAAGAAAAAAAATGAATTTAGTGCTTCTCTGTACTCTGGGACTATTTGGGGGAAAACTAAGGCTGTCCTATGAGGATCTCAAAATGTGTCTTTACAGAAAGTGGAGAGCATGAGGAAAATCAAAAAGTTTACAGGATGGCAAAATAAGAGCAAGGAAAACAAAAAAATAAAATTTGAATGTTAATTGCATAATTAGCAATAAGGAAATTGAAGGTATTTGATGTGTTGTTTAATTTTTAAACATTTCATATTAATTTAGGTCATAGTAAATAGCATATTAGTAAAATAAGCCTTATTTTTAAATATATAAGTGGTACTATTTTGTCAGAAGCCCTTGAATTAATAAGCACATTATTTCTTATTATATTATTTAAATAAATTACATATATATCAAGGTCTTATATTAAAGGAGCATTTTAGTTATCATTGCACAGCACTGATGAATATTTCCCCTTCAGCTTAATGCTTCATTCTTATTTTTAACTCTGATTTTTAACTAGTAGACCAATTTACTACTCTGCTTTTTGTGCAGGTCTGTGAAAAAGAATCTGAGAAGTATTTTACACTTAATTCAATATTACAGAAATGTCGAGATCCAATTTCCATAAGAGGCATACTAACTCAGGTAAATTTAATAAATTCAAGTGCTATGTGGCCTAAGTTGTAAAAATATTTATCTTTTTTTAGGAAATTGTTATCAGTAAAGTCAGAATTTCTAACTCCTATCTAAAATTTTATAAAGGTTGGATGTCTATGAAAATAATTAAATATACACCAGTCGTCTATTGAGCTTAAATGTATTCACTGCTCTAAGCCACTGACGTCTCCATATTTGCACTGAGAGCATTCATTATGCTTAGAAACACAAAGAATTAGTATTGTAAAGTCAGTCACCAACATCCTAAAATGAAAGTACCATTATTTCCTTAGAGTTTTCTTTTAATAGACTGGTTATCTTTGCTAATTCCTCTGAGTAATTAAAATTCTTCAATAACTCCTTTGTCCTGTATTTTATAATAAATTTTTCAAAAGATATTTTTTGTTTTAGGGGTGCCCCTGAGGTGCATTGGCTTTAGTCCTCGCTCTATGCTCAGGAATCACCCCTGAAGTGTGTGATCCAAAAACAGGTCAGCTGTGGGCAAGCCAAAGGTCATATCCACGGCACTATCCTTCGGGCCCATAAAACATTTTTGCTTTAGCACAGGCATTTTAATAATATAGAAAAATTGAAAGGAAATTATAGGGTGTTGGAGAGATAATACAGTGAGTAGGGCACTTGCTTTGCCCATGGCCAATCCAGATACAATCTTTGATGTCCCACATGTTCCCCCCAGGCACCGCAGGAGTAATTCCTGAAAACAGCACCAGGAGTAAGCCAGGATGTTACCCCCACCCCAATTTTTTTTTTAATTTTAAAAGAAAAATAAAGAAAAAATACAATAAAAATTATTAATGTCTGTGTGCCCCACAGTGGCTTATGTAAGGAGGGGAAGAGAGAGAGAAGGGTCACTGTCCCCGCCATCCTAGGGAACCCCCTGGGAAGACTCAGCCTCATCCAGGCCTTGCAGGTTCTTGTCTTTGCCTCTCTGAAGAATTTCAGGTTTAATTAAAATTGTTTAATTAAAACAGAATTTAATTTGGAGGTTCTGAGGAAGGGGAAGGAGGAAGAGAGAGAAAGGAGAAAGAGAAAAGGGAGAGACAGAGAAGAGAGGAAAGAGAGGAGAGAGAAGAGAGAGGAAGAGACAGAAAGAGAGAGAGGGAGGGAGAGAGAAGGGAGAGAGGGAGAAAGAGAGACAGGAGAGGAGAGAGAGAAGAGAGAGAGAGGAGAAAAGAGGGAGACAGAGAGAAGTAGAGAAAGAGGGAGAGAGAGACAGAGAAAGGAGAGAGAAGAGAGAAAAGAGGGGAGAGAGAGAGATGAGAGAGAGGAGTTCAAGAAGAGAGAGGAGAGACAGAGTATACATCTCAAGAGGGGAGATGCAGGGGACACGTGCTCAGACTACATGTGCTCCGGCCAAACGAAAGCACAAGAAGCTCCATATGCTCTGGCATCATATGAGCGAGTTTTTTTAAAGGTGGTTTTCTAGGTTTTTCTGAAGGTGTCTCACGTGGACTTCTAGCCTAAGAGTTGTTGCTAGGGGTGGTTGCCAAGGGAGATATAGTTGGGATTGGTCTTCTTTGAAAACTCCTTTTCTTGAGCTCTGTTTCTGCTGGATTTTCTCATGGAGGGTGCGGCCAGCCCTCTCTGGTCTGAGCTGATTCCAGGTAAAGGACTTATCAGGACTTAGTTCCTGTGCTCAAGTGCTGAAGGCTTACTTAGAACTAGTGGTTTTCACTACTCCCTAGGAATTCCATTACCATGGAATTCTTGTCTGCCTGATCAATATCACCTATATCTCTACTATCTATTCAGCAATTGCTAACATGTTGCCACATAAACTGTGTGCACATCTGTGTATGCATATTGCTGAGCCATTTCATGTATGTAAAACACAGATGTCCTAAACCTGGAGACCTCGCTTCCCATTCTAACATATCACAGGTAAGTCAACTTTCCCTCCACCATATATTTTGGAGACTTATTTTCATACACAAAGCTTCCACCTGAGTTCTCTTCAATGATTTGTCCGGTTGTACACCATTTTTGTGTCATTTTTATTAATACCATACAATTGCTTATCTTAAGTTATAACAGGGTGCATTTCCTCCTTTTTGTCTTCTTTTTTCAAAGATCGTACAGCAATCTATTATAGTACCTACATATAAATTGTTCTTTGCTTTTATATTTTGCCTTACATTCTGTTTTGAAATACATTAAAATCAACATTCATCTTTTTTAATTGATTTATAACATATGTATTGGGGTCACAGGCCACCTGGTGATGCTCAGGGTAGATTCCTGGCTCTGTGCAAAGGTATCACTCCTGGTGGGCTCACAGGACCATCTGAGATGTGTAAGATCCAACCCAGGTCAGCTGCATGCAAGGCAAGCACCCTACCCATGTACTAGCTCCAGTCCTACAGCTTTTGCATACTTCAAAAGATTTTTCCAGTATTTTCTTTCTTTTTTTTGGGGGTTGTAATTTTTTATTTTTTTTATTTTATTACACCACTTTTAGACATACAATTGCAAGATGGTCATGCTCGAGTTTTGGTTCTACAGTGTTCCAACACCCATCCCTCCACCCAAACCCATCTCCCATCACCAATGTCCCCCACCTCCATTCCCCTCGCACACCCCAACTACTTGGTGGGTTCTGTATATATTTTCTATCCTCTCTAACTCTCCCTCCTGCCTACCTTTCCTACACATCGTAGAATCCCTCCCTGCCTACCCTTTCCTACACATCGTAGAATCGTTCATCATCGATTTGCTCGAGCGGGCCCCCAGTAACATCTCCATATGTCCTGTCTCATGCTAGTAGAGCCCAAGGGCATCTGCTTGCTCCAGGAACATAAAGAGCCTCAATCCATTCTGGAATGAGGTCTATAATTGTTACTGGTATTTGGCATATCAAATACAACACGGGTAGCTTGCCAGGCTCTGCCGTGCAGGTAGCATACTCTTGTAGTCAACTCTAAATTGAGCATTTATTGATGAACACATTGTAGAATGCAGTACATTAAAGGACATAACTGTTTCCACAAGTTTGATAGACCATGTGGCCGCTTGGACCACACAACTTAGGGGCCTCATGATCACCGTCCGGATAGCGAAAATGGCCGCTAATGTGGTGGGCGAGTCTCATCTGGCTGTTTCCGGGACCCTCCAGAGGTGATGGGCCCTCCCCCAAAACCCATCTGTCCTCCCGGGGGCCTCATGGTCAGCTGAGCTAGGGGAGAGCCAGAGTTCCAGTTACCCAGCTGCGTTTGAGGCTCTGCATGCTATCAGCCAGTACTTTCAAATGCATTGCAATTATTGTTGTACTGAATTGTTCTCTTCTCTTCTGCTTTACCTTTTTCTTCTTCCTAGTCTTCCCTGCCTTCCTCTAAATCTGACATTCCCAAACTTATTTGAGGGTGCTGAAAATCCCAACTTCTATAAGAAAAGTAAACAAAACACTCTTAGTGTACTAAAGCTAAAACACACTTCCATAGTTGCCCCTTGCATAGTTTGCCTTGGAGGTACTGCCCACTTTGGAAGACACAATTCTAAGTAGGAGATTGTCTTCTGCTGAGCTGAGATTGGTGTTTTCTCCACCTAGTCCTGATGTTGGTGGGTCCCAGCAGGTGGCTTATGTGAGTCAGAAAGGCAAGAGATTGGTCATTTTCTCCCAATCCACCTCTACCGCCCTGGGACCTGCTGGGAAACCTTGGCCTTACCCAGGCCTTACAGGTCCCTTATCCTTGCCTCTCTAAAGAAGAATTTCAGGAGGAGATGAGCAGTGACATAAAAACAGATTTTATTTGGAGGTTGGGAGGAAGGGATGGAGAGAGAGAGAACGTAATAGAGTAACGCACTTGAGGGAGAACATGGGCTTCTCCAAAGGCAGAGAGAGCCCCAGTGCACGAATCCCAGCATTAGATATGAAAGCATAAAAGTTCACATTTCAAGAGGGGAAATACGGGCACCACATGTACTTGGGCACCACATGTGCTCAGCCACATGGGTTCAAGCAGCACATGGTCTTCGGCAGCATATGCACTCGGTTCCTTTGTTCAACATGGCTTTTGTAGGGTTTTGTCTTCTTGGTGTTCAATGTTTTGGTGTCTTCTGCAGGCTGAGCCATTGAGGTTTAATTGATCAAGGGCTGGGCTGAGAGGGTTGATCCAGTCTCCTCAGAGTCTGTTGTTGGTGAAGGTTTTATCAGGTCTTGACACAGCAGAGCCTGGCAAGCTACCCGTGTCATATTCAATATGCCAAGTACAGTAACAATGATGGACCTCATTCCCATGACCTGACCGAATGCTTTGAGGCTCTTCGTGTTTCAGTAGCGAGCAGATGCCCTAGGGCTACACTAGAACACGACAGGGACAAATGAAGAGGCATTACTGGTGCCCACTTGAGTAAATCAATAAACAAGGAAGTCAAGTGACAAGTGATTTCTGTATGCTCATAGTGGGTCTGGACAGTCTTAGGGCTAATAGTTTTATTTCCTATAGTTCATTGCCTAGGGGTCCTTCCCTGTCTGCCTGCTCCATCAGTATCATTTTAATAAGGAATGAATGTTATTATTGCCTTAAAACTTAAGATCTACTGTTGAATAGCTTTAATTTTATTAATGAAAATATTATTTTACTATAGTCACCATGGCTTACAGTACTGTTCATGGCAGATTTCCTAGCATAAACCATTCCAACTCCACACTCTGCATCTTTAGTCCCAGTGTACCTCCCTTTCCCCTTCTCCCACAGTAAACCAGTGCTCAGCTTCTGTTACCTTTGGGCATTTGTTATTCCCCTTCCATGTTTCTTTCAGCATAGAGAGAGATCATGCTGTGTCTGTTCTCTCCTTCTGACTCTCAGGGCAAAACTCTCCATATCCATCCCTGTGCGTGTCACACAGTTTCATCTTTTTCTTCTCCAGCTCTATTGTGAATGAGTACAATCACTTCATTATTCATCGTCTCGGTCCTGGACACAAGTTTGTTTTTAAATTTTGGCAGTCGTGAATAGTGCTGAAATGTACATAGGATCGTGGATGTTATTTTATGAATAAATCTTTTTGTGCCCTTGGTGTAGATGTCAAGAAATATAATTATAAGAAAAACACAGTTTAATTTCTAATTGAACCTAGGTCTTGGTCTAATAAAGTGAATCTTACAGTTATTCAGGCATTTATAAGATTACTTTATTAAGCCCTGTCCTTTTATTTAATGTTATTTTATTTAATGTAGAAAAAAGTGGCAACTGTTGATACAATTTTAGGATTAAACTGATTAGATAACAAAGTTGCAATATTTATATCAATAGATCTAGAAAATAAACTTAGTAAACATTGCTATATCTGATTGCAGGGTTGGTAAGTCCTGTCTAAGATTTTATTAAGGTCTTTGTTGTTTAAGATGTCCAGACATTTCTAGGTATATGATTTGGGCCAAAGAAGCAACAAATTGGGCAGGTTTGGATGGTGGGTGGAGCTGCTGGGCTTCCAGGAGTTGGAGGGGTTGGGAGAAGCAAACCATACTGACTACAACCCCTACTCCTCAAAAAAATAACACAGAGTTCTCATTCCTGTCCCAGCTACCTGAAACTATTTGTAGATTGGTGTCGCTGCAAAGAACATTCATTGGGTGGTGGAATTGAGCCCATGGTCTAGCTGTAGGGGGATGAGTGCTGCACCCAAGCCTTGCTTTGTCAGGTATTGTGCTGCCTGCCTCCCCATGGGTGTTTTGGGTTAACTGATAACCCTACACAAAACATGACGAGTGTAAAGTACTCCATTGGTTCAGTTTTGGTGGGGGCATGGGGTATGTAGGAGGACTTAAATTTTTTCTAGCGCAAGTAATTGTTGAAAGTGATGATACCAACCTAGAACTGAGCGTTAAATACAGGCAAAAAGATACACATGACAACCTCTTAATGTATGTACTGTAATCCACAGTGTGGAAGGGAAGGAAGAGAGAGAGAGAGGGGAGAGAGAGAGAGAATTAAGAAACCTGCCACAGAGGCAGGCTAGGAGGGGGGAGGGAATCCGGGACATTGGTGGTGGGAAATGGGGACTGGTGGAGGGATGGGTGCTGGAACAATGTATGACCGAAACTCAAATATGAACATCTTATGAACATCTTTGTAACTGTATATCTCACGGTGGTATAATATAATATTTTTTAAAAACTGATACATAAAACTTAACTCTGTGAACACCTTCAAAATCTTATTTAGAATTAAGGGATACTTTGTTGGAATGACTGAGGGATACCCTTTTGCACTGCTATTTTTTTCTGTTTTGTTTTTAATAGATTTTGAGTTCTGAAAAGAATTTTTCTAGCTCAGCGATACCTGTGCTAGCTTACATATTCATATTGCTAGCTTACACATTCTAGCAACAATCCAGTCATGTCCTGTTTGTTAACTAATTAAATAAGATGTAAACAAGATGTTTTCCAGATTAGATGTTAACTTAAGTTTCAACCTCCTGTGGTTCTCATGAGGTGGCAAAGTACCTGAGAATATCCCTTTCTTAGCAGACTCCTTCTGGATAATGACAGATATAAGGAATCACACATAGACCAATGAATTTATTTGAGAGTATGGTGAATGCCCAGAACTATTCCCACTCTTAGAACATCCCCCCCCCAGAAATGCCCTTTGAAAGTGCACAGAGAAACAGGGAGAGAGTCTTGGATGTGTGACTCAAGGAGAGTTTCCCTACTTATAGACATGGATGTGGTCATACAGACATGGTAGATTGACCCAACTATCCTGTCACACCCCTCCCCCACACATTACCTGTTGGTGTGGCATGAGAGAATGCAGAACCAGATCATCCCCAAGGGCAAGAGACATCCTGGAGATAGTTTTCCTGGCTGGCTTTACCAAATTGTAACCACAAAAAATTCAGTTCTACTGTCATTTGAGAGATACTGACAGATTAAGAAAGATCTTTACTGATGGCATGTCCTCAAAGTAACCATTTTTTTACATTTGTCCTTATGGTTTTAGATAACAAATTTTAAATAATTGATTACCACTGTTTTGACATTCATATTATTCTGAATATACCTCCTTACTGAATTTCTTCCAAAAGTTAAATTATGGTAAAATACACATGACATAAAATTTACTGTTTTAGGAATGTAGTACGTGCTGTTAAGTATGTTTACAGTGTTGGGCAATTGTCACTTTCACTATTCTGCCTACCCAGACTCTAACTTTCCACTGTAAACACTACACTTAAACACTACGTTCTTTTTATTTTTTAAATTTTATTATAGCACCATGAGATATACAATTACAAAGTTGTTCATGATTTTCATGATTGGGTTTCAGTTATAAAGTGTTCTAGCACCCATCCCTCCACCAGTGCACATTTCCCTTCGATCAGTGCACGTTTCCCAACACCAGTGTCCCCTGATTCTCTCCCTTGTCCCCCAAACTGCTTCTATGACAGGCACTTTGTAGGCACTTTGGCTCTTCTCTCTCTGTCTCTGTCTCTGTCTCTCTCTCTATCTCTCTCTCTGTCTGTCTCCTCTTACACTGTGGCTTGCAATACATACATTTAGAATTATCGTGTATATCCCTTTGCCTATGTTCAATGCACAGTTTTAGTCTGGCGTTACCATTTCCAACAATTATTAGCACACTGACCCCTTCTCTATCTTACCTAACCTCTGACTCTCAGGCACTTGTGGTAGATTCCAACCATTGATAAATCCTTCTATTCCATGTTTTGCTGGATCCTGGATCATATTATTTTTTATATCCCACAAATAAATGCAGTCATTCTATATCTGTCCTTTTTCTTCTGGCTAATTTGATTTAGCATGATACCCACCCTGCAGCAGTTTTTTTTTTCAATCCCGGCCCAGGTATGCTGAACCTGAGACTCTCAGACATGGGGCAGAGCTGCTCCTTGCTCTCCCCTGTGCCCAGCTGCTCATGAGGCGCCCGGGACGCATGGCGGTTCTAGCCCTGGCCTGCCACCCCAGCAGAGCCTCACAACAAGCCAGATGACCCCCCGACGCCATGGGGGCCGCCATCTTCTACATTCCGACTTCCCTCTGCCACAACTCCACCCAGCAGACCAGACTATCACAGAGGGCTAGAGTGGATAGTGTACTTGCTTTGCACTCTGCAGACCTGAATTTGATCTTCCACATCCCATACAATCCCCTGTTCATCAATAAATGCTTTATTCAGAGGTGACTACAAGAGTTTGCCACCCGCACGGCAAGCCTGGCAAGCTGCTCGTGTCGTATTTGATATGCCAAATGCCAGTAACATTTATATTAGGTCATTCCCATGACCTAATATAATGGTTTGAGGCTCTTTATGTTCCTGGAGCAAACAGATGCCTTTGGGTTCTACTAGCATGAGACAGGACGTATGGAGATATTACTGGTGCCCGCTCTAGCAAATAGATGATGAACGGGAAGATAGTGATAGTGATCTGTCCTTTTTCTTTTGGCTAATTTGATTTAGCATGATACTCTCCATGTCCATCCATTTATAGACAAATTTCATAACTTCATTTTTCCTAACAGCTGCATAGTTTCCATTGTGTAGATGTACCATAGCTTCTTTATCCAGTCATCTGTTCTCAGGTACTTTGGTTGTTTCCATATTCTGGCTGTTGTGAATAGTGCTGCTATGAACAAAGAAGTGCCCAGGAAACACAACATTCTTTCATATCCTAATGAAGTATCATTTATGAAGTTGGAACTATCTGCAACGATTATTCTACTTTGTGTTTTTATGGATTTGGCTAGTCAAAGTACCTCAGCTAAGTGAACTCACACAGATTCAATTGTATCTGGTCTATTTCAATTAGCATGCTTCAAAGTTAATCTATGTTTTAGCATTCCTCAGAATTCCTTCTTTTAAGTCATATTGTGTGTGTAAGTACACCATATTTTGTTTACCCACTTATCTGTTGTTGGGCATTTGGGCTACTTTCAAGATTGTCAATTCCTTTAGGTTTATACCTAGAAGTACAATTACTGCTAGCACTTCATGTTTTCAGTTTTTTTTTTGGTGGTTTTTTTTTTTTTTTTTGCTTTTTGTGTCACACCCGGTGATGCTCAGGGGTTACTCCTGGCTCTGCACTCAGGAATTACTCCTGGCGGTACTCAGGGGACCATATGGGATTCCGGGATCGAACCCAGGATGGCATAGGCCGGCCGCATGCAAGGCAAATGCCCTACCCACTGGGGTATCGCTCCGGCCCTGTTTTCAGTTTATTTTATAAATCTTTTTTATTGTTGTGTTCATAATAGTGATCCTGATAGCCATAGCTATCAGGAAAATTATAACTGTTGTTTATAATTTTTTATTTGTTTTTCTTAATGATTAGTGACAGAGAGCATCTTTTCATATACATTTGTTATCTTTATACTGTCTTTGGAGAAATATCTACTCAGGTATTGTGTGCATGTTAAAAATTAGGTGTTTTCAGATTGCTCATTGTTAATGCATTGAAATACAGTAAGTTTCAATAGTCCCTTCAGTGACAGTTTTCTAATTTGAATATTTTCCACTGTAAACTTGTTTGTTTTGTGGCCACACTTTACAGTACTCAGGGTTTGCATCTGACTCTGTACTCAAAGAGACCAATCCTGGTGAAGCTTGAGAGATCATACATGGTTCTGGGGATCAAAATCAGGTGCGGGCTGGAGTGGGTAGGGTACTTGCTTTTCACTCTGCAGACCTGAATTTGATCTTCAACATCCCATACGATCCCCTGAACACTCCAGAAGTGATCCCTGAGTCCAGAGCCAGAAGCACATCCATCATCAGTGTGGCTTAATAAAAAGGGGGTCAAGGGTCAGGCCAACTACAACTACCTTACCTACTGTACTATCTCTCTAGTCCGCTGTAATGTTTTACTGTTAATATATATTCATAATTATAAATGTTCTATTTATCACTACTTTTGCTATATCCTACCACTTTAACTATGTTCTGTTTTCATTTCTGTCAACATTCTTTTATAATTTCTTCTTTGATCTAGTATTCTGAAATGGCTATATATTTGCTGATTTTTCTAGTTTCTCTTCTGTAATTGATTTCACATTTCATTTCAGAGAAATTAGAAAATGTCTTTAATGGTTTTAGTCTTTTGGATTTTATGGAGACTTTACAGCCAAATAAGTGGTCTATCCTGGAAAAATGTTTCTAATCCATTTGATAAAAAATATGTAGACCTCTACTTCTGGAAGGAGAGTTGTGGACCCAGAATTCCATATCCAGAAATAGTTCATTCAATATCTGGTAGAGCCACTTTGGCTACACTGTTATATAACTTCTCTATAGTTCTACTATTAATAAAAGTAGGGTGTTAAAGTTTTCAATAATAATAATTCTATTGTATTTTTAAATAGGATCTTTATGTAAAAAAATTTCAGGTCATAAATGACAGATTATTTTAGTTTCCCTCTAATATTTAAAAACAATCTAGATAATCTAGATATTCTTCCTTCATGGATATTTCTCCCTTTAAAACTTGTATTCTTTTTTTTAATTTTATATTTTGACAATTACAAAGATATACAATTAAAAAGTTCATATTTGGGTATTGGTCATACAGTGTTCCAGCACCCATCCTGCCACCAGTGCCCATCTCCCACCACAAACGTCCCCGGTTCCCTCCCCATTTCCCCTGCCCTCCTCCATGGCAGGTTATTTCTTTCCCTTTCTCTCTTTCTTTTTTTCCTTCCCCTCCAGACTATGGATTACAGAACATACATTAAAGGGTTGTCATGTGTAACTTTAATACTCAGTTCTAGGTTGGCAACAGTACCCTCGACAATTGTTAGCACACTGTTCCATTTTCTGTCTTACCTAGCCTCTGACTCCCACACGTTTGTGATAATTTCCACCTTTGACAATACCTCCCGATATATGTTTCACTTGACCTTGGATATTGCTATCATAATATGTACATATATATTTATGTTATGCAGATAAATGCAGTCATTCTGTATCTGTCTCTCTCCTTCTGGCTAATTTCGCTCAACATAATCTTCTCCATGTCCATCCATTTATAGGCAAATTTTATAACTTCATTTTTTCCTAACAGCAGCATAGTATTCCATTGTGTAGATGTACCAAAGCTTCTTTATCCAGTCATCGATTTTCGGGCACTCTGGTTGCTTCCAGATTCTGGCTATTGTGAATAATGCTGCTATGAACATAAAAGTAGGGATGGTGTTTCTGCTGCGGATTTTTGGTTTCCCAGAGTAGATTCCCAGGAGTGGTATGGCTGGGTCAAATGGGAGTTCAATTTCTAGTCTTTGGAGGAATGTCCACATTGTTTTCCAGAAAGGCTGTACCAGCCGGCATTCCCACCAACAATGGATGAGTGTCCCCTTTTCCCCACATCCACGCCAGCACTTGTTGTTCTTGCTCTTTTGAATATGTGCCAGTCTCTGTGGTGTAAAGTGGTATCTCACTGTTGTTTTGATTTGCATCTCTCTGATGATTAGTGATGATGAGCATTTTTTCATATGATTTTTGGCCATTCGAATTTCTTCCTTGTTGAAGTTTTTGTTCATTTCTTCTCCCCATTTTTTGATGGGGTTTTTTTCTTCTTGTAAAGTTCTACCAGTGCCTGATAGATCCTGGATATTAACCCCTTATCAGATGGGTATTGGGTCAATATTCTTTCCCATTCTGTGGACTGCTTTTGTATCTTAGTCACTGTTTCTTTTGAGGTGCAGAAGTTTTTTAGTTTCATGTAGTCCCATATGTTTATCTTTTCTTCTAGTTGCTTTGTTAGTGATGTTTCACCTTTAAAGATGCCTTTAGCTTCAATGTCGTGGAGGGTTTTTCCTATATTTTCTTCAATGTACTTTATGGATTCAAGTCTGATATTGAGATCTTTAATCCATTTTGATCTGATTTTTGTGCATGGTGATAGACACAGGTCCAAATTCATTTTTTTACATGTTGCTGCCCAGTTTTCCCAACACCACTTGTTGAAGAGGCTTCCCTTTCTCCATTTTAGACTATTTGCACCTTTATCAAAGATTAAATGATCATGTGTTTGAGGTTGGGTGTCAGGATACTCAATTCTATTCCATAGGTCCACAGGTCTGTTTTTATTCCAATACCATGCTGTTTTAATTACTACAGCCTTGTAGTACAGTTTGAAGTTGGGAAAGGTGATGCCTCCCATCTCTTTTTCCAGAGGATTGCTTTAGCTATCCTTGGGGTTTATTGTTTCATACAAATTTCAGGAGCATTTGGTCAATTTCTTTGAAGAATGTCATGGGTATCCTTATAGGGACTGCATTGAATCTGTACAGAGCTCTAGGGAGTATTACCATTTTGACAATGTTGATTCTCCCCCATCCATGAGCAGGGAATATGTTTCCATTTCCTCATGTCCTCTCTTATCTCTTGGAGCAGTGTATTGTAGTTTTCTTTGTACAGGTCCTTTACACACTTGGGTAAGTTGATTCCTAGGTATTTGATTTTCTGTGGCACAATTGTGAATGGAATTATTTCCTTAATATCACTTTCTTTTCTTTCGTTCTTTGTATATAGGAAAGCCACCGACTTTTGGGTGTTGATTTTGTATCCTGCCACTCTACTATATGCGTCTATTGTTTCTAGGAGTTTTTGGTAGAGAGTTTAGGGTTCTCTAGGTACAATATCATGTCATCTGCAAATAATGATAGCTTGACTTCTTCCTTGCCTATCTGGATGCCCTTGATGTCCTTTTCTTCTCTGATTGCTATGGCAAGTACTTCCAGTACTATATTGAATAAAAGAGGTGAGAGTGGGCAACCTTGTCTTGTCCCTGATCTCAGGGGGAAGGCTTTCAACATTTCCCCATTGAGAATGATACCCACTGTGGGCTTTTGGTAGATGGCTGTAACTATCTTGAGGAAAGTCCCTTCGATTCCCATTTTCTGGAGGGTTTTAATCATGAACGGGTGCTGGATCTTGTCAATTGCTTTCTCTGTGTCTATTGATAGGATCATATGGTTTTTATTTTTTCTTTTATTGATATGATGTATTATGTTGATTGACTTGCGAACGTTGAACCATCCTTGCTTTCCTGGGATGAATCCTACTTGGTCGTGATGTATAATCTTCTTGATGAGTCTTTGGATTCTGTTTGCTAGTATTTTGTTGAAGATCTTAGTATCCGTGTTCATCAGGGATATTGGTCTGTAGTTTTCTTTCTTTGTATTGTCTCTCCCTGCTTTGGGTATCAGGGTGATATGTGCCTCATAGAAGCTGTTTGGGAGTGTTTCTGTTTCTGCTATTTCCTGGAAGAGCTTGAAAAGGACTGGCAGTAGGTCCTCTTTAATGGTTTGGTAGAGTTCACTAGGGAATCCGTCTGGACCTGGGCATTTGTGTTTGGGAAGACTTTTAATTACTGTTTCTATTTCCTCAATGGTGATAGGCTTATTCAGGTATTTGAGGTCCTCTTGTTTCAGCCGTGGGAGGTTATAGGACTTCAGGGATTTATCCATTTCTTCTAGATTCTCATGTTTCACAGCATACAGGCTCTCAAAGTAATCTCTGATGGTCTTTTGGATTTCTGTGGTTTCTGTTGTGATGTCACCATTTTTATTTCTGATTCTGTTTATTTGGGTTCTCTCTTTCCCTGTCCTTACAAGTCTTGCCAATGGTTTGTCAATCTTGTTTATTTTATTCAAAAAACCAGCTCTTGGTTTCATTCATCTTTTGGATTGTTTTTTTTTTTTTTTTTGTTTCCAACTCATTGATTTCCTCTCTAAGTTTTATTATTTCCTTTTTTTTTCCCTGGGTTGGGCTCCATTTGTTGGTCTTTCTCTAATGTCTTCAGCTGTGTAGTCAGGTTATTTATGTGGGCCCTCTCTTGTTTCCTGATGAATGCTTGCAGAGCTATAAACTTCCCTCTTAACACGGCTTTTGCCGTGTCCCACAAGTTCTTATAATTGGTGTATTCATTTTCATTAGTTTCCAGATATCTTTGGATTTCCTGTTTGATTTCTTCTATGACCCATTTGTTGTTAAGGAGTGAGCCGTTCATTTTCCAGGTGTTTGGCTTGACTCCCTGTTTCTGTGTACGGTTAACTTCCATTTTCAGTGCATCATGGTCTGAAAAGATAGCTGACACACTTTCTATCTTTTTATTTTATTGAGGTATGTTTTGTGGCTCAGCATGTGGTCTATCTTGGAGAATGTTCCATGTGCACTAGAGAAAAATGTGTATTCAGCGTTTTTGGCATGAAAAGCCCTGTATATATCCACTAGCTCTCTTTCTTCCATTTCTTCCTTCAGGGCCAATATTGCCTTGGTGAGTTTCAGTCTTGTTGAACTATCCATCATTGATAGAGCAGTGTTGAAGTCTCCAACTATTATTGTGCTACTGTTCATGTCTTCTTTGGGTCTCTTAGCAGTTGTTTTATGTATTTTGCTGGCCCCTCGTTGGGTGCATATATGTTTAGTAGTGTAATTTCTTCCTGGTGCACATACCCCTTCAGTAATAGGAAATGGCCTTCGTTGTCCCTTCTAACCTTTTTCAGCCTGAAGTCTATATTATCTGATACTAATATGGCCACAGCAGCCTTTTTGGAGGAGCTGTTTGCATGGAGAATGGTCTTCCAACCTTTGACTTTGAGTCTGTGTTTGTTCTGATTATTCAGATGCGTTTCTTGTAGACAGCAGAATGTTGGATTCAATTTTTTAATCCATTTTGTTACTCTGTGTCTCTTAATTGGTGCATTTAGACCATTTACATTGAGAGAGATTATTGTCATCGGATTTTGTGTCATCTTTCTGTTTGTGCTTGTTGTGCTTATGGGTTTGGTCGTATTACAGCAGACCCTTCAGTCCTTCTTTTAAAGTTGGTTTTGAGTCCATGAAGTTCCTGAGTTGTTGCTTATCCATGAAGTTGTGTATCTTTCCTTCATATCTGAATGTGAGTCTGGCCGGGTAAAGAATTCTTGGTGAGGCCTGCAGTTCATTGAGCCTTTTCACAATATCCCACCATTGTTTTCGGGCTCGGAGTGTTTCATCAGAGAAGTCTGCTGTAAATCTTAGAGATGTTCCTTTGTATGTGATTTCCTTCTTTGATCTTGCTGCTTTCAGTATTCTATCTCTATCTATAGTTTTGTCATTTTAATTAAGATGTGTCTTGGAGTATTCTTGTTGGGGTTTCTTTTAGCAGGTATCCTACGGGCCTCCTGGATCTGGAGGCAAGCGTTCTTTAGTTCCGGGAACGCTCCTCAACAATGATGGCTTTGACAGTTTCTTCTTCATCAGGGTTTTCTTCTTGCCCTTCTGGGACCCCAATGATCCGTATGTTGTTTCTTCTGGCTTCATCCCGATTACCTCTTGTTGTCTGTTCCATAATTGTGAGTCTTTTTTTCTATCTTCTGGTGTTGTGTAGAGAATCTTTGGAACTCGTCTTCGAGATCACTAATTCTTTCTTCAGTAGCTATTATTCTGCTATGATGGCTTTCCACTGTGTTTTTTATTTCATGTACCTCATTTTTAATATCTGTCATTTCCATTTGCATTTTCCTCACTTCTTCTATCATGTCCTCTTGTATTTTATTGATTTTGCATTCCATTGCTTCTTTGAATTCCTTATGAATCCTTAACATTTCTTTCTGAAATTCCTTATCAGAGAGGTTATACAACTCATTGGTATTGCTTGGCTCATCTGGACTAGTGACTTCACTCACAGAGCTTGATGGAATTTTGCGTTGCTTTACCATTATGACTATTGTAGGTTGCAAATGTGGGGTCTTGGGTGACTCAGATAGTCCGGTTAGTAGGTGTCTGGTCTGTTTGCAGAGTTTGGGTGGGTAGCAAGGATGTAGGAACCAAGGTTCACTGGTACCTCTTGCAAGATAGGTAGTAAGAGGGTCGCGTTGCGCTAGTGCGTCTGCGCAGTTTTGAGTTTTGGGATGTTCCTGGAAGCCCAGGGTCCACGGGGTCCTCGGTGAAACCAAGACAATTTGCCTTGGTTCCCGTTGATGGAGTTTCCGCTCTTTCCTGGGGCAACTTGGGTCCTTGGAGAGCAGGGGGTCCACACACACACATTTGTGGGGAGATTGCATCTGTTCCCGGAGCGCCGGGCCCTCTGCGGTGAAACCAAGGCAGTTTGCCTTGGTTCCCGTTGATGGAGTTTCCGCTCTTCCCTGGGGCAACTTGGGTCTGCGGAGACGCAGGGGTCCACACACACACCTGTGGGGAGATTAAAACTTGTATTCTTGAAGAATGTTTTGAAATATCTAAAATGAATATTTCATTATTGCTTTGTGAGTAACCTGTGATTTTGCTCTGCAAGTTTAAGTGTTTAAAAACTATTTGTATATTTTTTTAATTTTACAGCAATATATATTAGAAGTTATTTCAATTAGAATGAATCTGAATTTTTAATGAGATACAAGTGATATACAATATCATATGTTTCTGGTATATGTCAAAAGAGGAACAAGAAGAAAACCCTGATGAAGAAGCAATCATCAAAGCAATCATTCCGGAGAAGTAACCAGAACTAAAGAGTGCTTGCTCCCAGATTCAGGAGGCCCGAAGGATACCATGTAAAAGAAACCCAAATAAGAATACTCCAAGACATCACTGTATCACTGTATCACTGTCTTCCCGTTTTTCATCGATTTGGTCGAGCGGGCACCAGTAACATCTCCATAGGTCCTGTCACCAGCAAGTGTAGACCAAGGGCATCTGCTCGCTCCAGAGACAGGAAGAGGCTCACCATTCTTCAGGTCAAGAAATTGAGGTCCATAATTGTTACTAGTTTTTGGCAAAACAAATAAAACATATCCTAATCAAAATGACAAGAACCATAGATAAAGATAGAATACTGAAAGCAGCAAGATCAATGAAGGACATCACATGCAAAATGAAAATCCCTAAGATTTACAGCAGATTTTTCAGAGGAAACACTACAAGCCTGAAAACAATGGTGGGATATCGTGAAAAGAGTAAACGAAATGAGGGCCTCACCAAATACTCTTTACCCAGCCAGACTCACATTCAGATATGAAGGAAAAATACAAAACTTCATAGATAAGTAACAGCTCAAGACCTTCATAGTCTCAAAACCAACTTTAAAAGAAGGACTGAAGGAGCTGCTGTAATACACAAAAACCCTAAAAGCACAACAAACTTATTCAAAAAGATGGCACAAAATCCTATGACAATGGTCTCTCTCAACGTCAATGGCATAAATGCACCAATCAAGAGACACAGAGTGGCAAAATGGATTTAAAAAATGAATCCAACATTCTACTGCCTACAAGAAACACATCAGAATTACCAGAGCAAACACAACTCAAAGTCAAAGGCTGGAAGACAATTGTCCATGCAAACAACACCTCCAAAAAGGTCGGCGTGACTATACTAGTATCAGACAACATAGACTTCAGGCTAAAAAAGGTTAGAAGGGAGAGTGAAAGCCATTTCTTAATAATTAAAGGATATGTATACCAGGCAGGTATTTGTATACCAGGGGATCCAGAAACTCACAGACATGGGGCAGAGCTGTTACCAGCTTTCCCTGTGCCCAGCTGATCACGAGGCACCCGGGAAGAATGGCGGGTTCTAGCCCTGGCCCGCCACCCCAGCAGAGCCTCACAAGTAGTCAGAGGACCCCCCACTCCATGAGAGCCACCATTTTCCACATCCGGACTCCCCTCTCGTCAGATCACCACCCAGTAGAAGAGCTGATCACAGCCCGGCTCATCCAGACCCACCCTGCAGCAGTCTTCTTCAAGCCCAACCCAGGTATGCTGATCCAGAGACTCAAAGACATGGGGCAGAGCTACTACCGGCTCTCCATGCTCCCAGCTGATCATGAGGTGCCCGGGAGGGATGGCGAAGTTCTAGCCCTGGCCTGCCACCCCAGGAGAACCTTGCAAGAAGCCAGAGGACCCCTCACTCCATGAGGGCCACCATTTTCCACATCCAGACTCCACTCTCATCAGAATTCCACCCAGCAGAAGAGCTGATCACAGTGTGGCTCATGTGGCCACTTGCGGCCGCATGGTTCATCAATAAATGCTGGAGATCAGAGGTGACTACGAGAGTATCCCACCCGCACGGCAGAGCCTGGCAAACTATCTGTGTCGTATTTGATATGCCAAATACCAGTAACAATTATAGGCCTCATTCCCATAACCTGATGGAATGGTTTGAAGCTATTTATATTCCTGGAGCAAGCAGATGCCCTTGGGTCTATTAGCATGTGACAGGACATATGGAGACTGTTACTGGTGCCTGCTCAAGCTAATCGATGATGAAAAGGAAGACAAGTGATACAAGTGATGTATACCAGGAAGAAATTACACTCATAAACATGTATGCAACAAACAAGGGGCCAGCAAAATACTTAAAACAACTGCTAATAGACTTCAAAGAAGACATTTACAGTAACACAATAGTAGTTGGAGACTTCTGCACTGCTTTGTCATCTCTTGATAGATCGACAAGACTGAAACTCACCAAGGAAATACTGGCCCTGAAGGAAGAAATGGAAGAAGACTGTGTGATCTCTATCTATCTATCTATCTATCTATCTATCTATCTATCTATCTATCTATCTATCTATCTATCTATCTATCTACTATCTATCTATCTATCTATCTATCTATCTATCTATCTATCTATCTATCTATCTATCTATCTATCTATCTATCTATCTATCTATCTATCTAAATATGTATACATACGTATATGTATATATTATATATATTATATATATAGGGCTTTTCATCACAAAAATGCTGAATACACATTTATCTCCAGTGCACACAGAACATTCTCCAAGATAGACCACATGCTGAGCCAAAAATCATACCTAAATAAAATTAAAAAGATAGAACTTGTGTCAATTGTGTCAACTGTTTTCTCATACCATGATGCACTGAAAATGAAAGTTAACCGTACACCAAAACAGGGAGTCAAACCAAACACCTGGAAACTGAACAGCTCACTGCTGAATAACCAATGGGTCTTAGAAGAATTCAATAGGAAATCCAAAGATTCCTGGAAACAAAAGAAAATAAAGACACAAACTATCAGAAATTGTGGGTCACAGCAAGAGCAGTTTTAAGGGGAAAGTTCATAGCTCTGCAAGCATTCATCAGAAAAGAAGAAAGGGCCCACATAAATAACCTGACTTTACAGCTCAAAATACTAGAAAAGACCAATAAAAAGAAGCCCAACGCAGGCAGAAAGAAGGAAATAATAAAACTTAGAGAGGAAATCAATGAGCTGGAAATCCAAAAAAACATTCCAAAAGATTAATTAAACCAAAAAGTTGGTTCTTTGAAAAAATATAAAAGGATCAAAAAAACACTGGCAAGACTTGTAAGGACAGGAAGTAGAGAACCCAAATAAAGAGAATCAGAAGTGAGGGGGACATCACTTCTTCAGAAACCACAGAAAGATCATCAAAGATTACTTTGAGAACCTATATGCCATGAAACATGAGAACCTGGAAGAAATGGATAAATTCCTGAAGTCCTATAACCTCGCACAGCTGAAACAAGAAGACCTGAATAAGCCTATCACCATCGATGAAATTGAAACAGTAATTAAAAGTCTGCTCAAACAAAAAAAGCCCAGGTACAGATGGATTCACTAGTGAATTCTTTCAAACCTTTAAGGAGGCGCTACTGCCAATCCTTTCCAAGCTCTTCCAGGAAATAGAAGAAACAGAAACTCTCCCAAACAGCTTCTATGATGCACATATCATGCTGATACCCAAGGCAGGCAGAGACAACACAAAAAAAGAAAACTACAGACCAATCTCCCTGATGAACACAAATGCTAAGATCTTCAACAAAATACTAGCAAACAGAATCCAAAGACTCATCAAAAAGATTATGCATCACGACCAAGTAGGATTCACCCGGGAATGCAAGGATGGTTCAACATTCGCAAGTCAATCAACATAATACATCATATCAATAAGCGAAAAAAAAAAAGCCATGTGATCCTATCAATAGATGCAGCGAAAGCATTTGACAAGATCCAATACCTGGTCATGATTAAAACCCTCCAAAAATGGGAATTGAAGGTACCTTCCTCAATATAGTCAAAGCCATCTACCAAATGCCTATAGCGAGTATCATTCTCAATGGGGGAAAAATTGAAAGCCTTCCCCTTAAGATCAGGGACAAGAAAAGGTTGCTCACTCTCACCACTTCTATTCAATATAGTACTGGAAGTACTTGCCATAGCAATCAGAGAAGAAAAGAACATTAAGGGCATCCAGATAGGCAAGGAGGAGGTCAAGCTATCACTATTTGCAGATGACATGATATTATACCTAGAGAACCCTACACTCTCTAAAAAAAAGCTCCTAGAAACAATAGATACGCATAGTAAAGTGACAGGGCACAAAGTCAATACCCAAAAGTCAGTGGCTTTTCCTATATACAGATAACGAAAGAGAAGAAAGCGGTTATCAAGAAAATGATCCCATTCACAATTGTACCATAGAAAATCAAATACCTAGGAATCAGTTTTACAAAGAACGTAAAGAAACTCCACAAAGAGAACTACAATACGTTACTTTAAGAAACAAAAATGGGCACAAGGAAATGGAAACATATTCCCTGCTCATGGATCCGGATAATCAACGTTGTCAAAATGGTAATGCTCCCTAGAGCTTTATACAGATTCAATGCCATCCCTATAGCTAAAGCAATCCTCGGGAAAAAGAAGTTGGGAGGCATCACCTTTCCCAACTTCAAACTGTACTACAAGGCAGTAGTAATTAAAACAGCGTGATATTGGAATAAAAACATACCTGTGGACCTATGGAATAGAGTTGAGTATCCTGACAACCAGTCTCAGACACATGATCATTTAATTTTCGACAAAGGAGCCAAAAAGTGTGAAGTGGAACTTCAACAAGTGGTGCTGAGAAAACTGGGCAGCAACATGTAAAAGCAAATGAATTTAGACCTCCGTCTAACACCATGCACAAAAATCAGATCACAATGGATTAAAAATCTCAATATCAGTCCTGAATCCATAAAGTATATCGAACAAAATATAGGAAAATCCCTCCACAACATTGAAGCTAAAGACATCTTTAAAGATAAAACACTAACAAAGCAACTAGAAGAAAGGATAAACATATTGGGACTACATCAAACTAAAAAGTTTGTGTACCTCAAAAGAAACAATGACCTAAGATACAGAAACAGCCCACAGAATGGGAAAGAATATTCACCCAATATCCATCTGTTATGGGGTTAATATAGAATACATATCAGGCACTGGTAGAACTTTACAAGAAGAAAACAACCCACCCCATCAAAAAATGGGGAGAAGAAATGAACAGAAACTTCTACAAGGAAGAAATTTGAATGGTCAAAAGACAGATGAAAAAAATGCTCATCATCATTAGTCATCAGAGAGATGCAAATCAAAACAACAATGTTAATTTGTTTTAACAGATAGGAAATTTTTACATGCCACAGAGACTGGCACATAGCCAAAAGAGCAAGAACAACCAGTGCTGGTGTGGATGCAGGGAAAAGGGGACTCTTATCCATTGTTGGTGGGAATGTCTACTAATACAGCCTTTTTGGAAACCAATATGGCCATTCCTCCAAAGACTAGAAATTGAACTCACATTTGACCCAGCCATAGCACTCCTGGGAATATACCCTGGGAAGCCAAAAACACACAGCGGAAACACCATCCCCACGTTTATGTTCATAGCAGTACTGTTCACAATAGCCAGAATCTGAAACAACCAGAGTGCCCAAGAATTGATGAATGGATAAATAAACTTTGGTATATCTACACAATGGAATACTATGTAGCTGTCAGGAAAAATGAAGTTATGAAATTTGCCTATAAATGGATGGACATGGAGAGGATCATGCTGAGTGAAATTAGCCAGAAGGAAAAAGACAGATATAGAATGACTGCATTTATTTGCATGACACACACCACACACACACCAAATATATATATATATATACATATTATGATATCAATGTCCAAGTTCAAGTGAAACATGGATCAGGAGGTCTTGTCAAAGGTGGAAATTATCATAAACGTGTGGGAGTCAGAGGCTAGGTAAGACAGAGAATGGAACAGTGTGCTAATAATTGTCGAAAATAGCTGATACTGACCTAGAACTGAACATTAAATACAGGGAAAAGATACACATGAGAACCTCTTAATGTACATATTTTAATACAAATTGGAATGGTAAGAAAAGACAGAGAGAGAGAAAGAGAAAGAAATTAAGAACAGGTATAGAATGACTGTATTTATTTGCATGGCATAAACACACACACACATATATATGTATATATTTATATATATATCCATTTTATGATACCAATATCCAAGGTCAGACAAAGCATTGATAAGGAGGTCTTTTCAAAAGTGGAATCTACCACAAGCATCTGGGAGTCAGAGACTGCGTGGGACAGAGAAGGGAACAGTGTGTGCTAACAATTGTTGTACATGATAATACCAGCCTAGAACTGAGTATTGAATACAGGCAAAAAAACATGAGGGGCGGAGCCATAGCCCAGCAGGTAGGGCGTTTGCCTTGCAAGCGGCCAGCCCATGCCGGCCGGGATCGATCCTCGGCAACCCATATGGTCCCCGAGCACCACCAGGAGTAATTCCTGAGTGCAGAGCCAGGAGTAACCCCTGAGCATTGCCGTGTGTGACCCAAAAAAACAAACAAAAAAACAAACAAAACCTGATAACCTCTAAATGTATGTATCACAATCCACAATGTATAAGAGAAGGAAGACCGAAAAGAGTATATCTCACGGTGGTGTAATAAAATATTTAAAAAAAATAACAGAAGAAACCTAAAGGAAAAAAAAATGATTCAATACTTATTTTGTGAAATGATCACAGTAACGTATAGTTAGTTATACATAGTTACAATTTTTCTCTGATGAGAACTTTAAGATGTACTCTCAACAAATTTTGTCATTTGTCTTAACTAGATGTATAGCAATTGGCATAATCTATAGTTAGCAATTTGGGAGTTGTAAATTACTTTCACTTTGGGGGCACAATTGGCTATACTCAGGGCTTACTTCTGTGTTCAGGATCACTCCTGATGTGCACAGGTAACCATAAGAGGTATCAGGAATCAAATTAGGGGCAGGCCTTGTGCAAGGCAAGCAGACTCTACTATCTCACTCCCCCATTACTTTGGTTTATGAGAGTAAGCATCAGGTTACCTGGCTCATGACCATATCTTCTGTGCCTAGTAGGAGTCACCACATATTGCAGGTGACATAAATAAATGAATTTTTTAATGACTGGATGGCTAAATGATTAGACCCTAAGAAAACTGCCAACTTTTCTATGATTGTATAAATTTTATTATTTTGGAGGATAATTTGTTTTAACAGATAGGGAATTTTTAGAGCCAAAAAATAGCCACTTATTTAGCCGGACCCCCCCCCCCCCCCCCCCCCCCCCCCCCCCCCCCCCCCCCTCCACCCACCCCAAAAAAAGTTAACTTTAAACTGTATTTATATTAAATATTCTGTGGGTTATATGAAATATAAGAAAATGCATAGGAAACACCACAAGAATATCCATTGTTTATACATTTTTCTAAAAGATACCAATGTTGATATAAAAAGGAGGAAGAGAAATAAGAGAAAAGATAAATGAAGGAAGGAAGGAAAGAAGGAAGGGGGAGGGAGAGAGGTAAAGAGAGTGGGAGGAGAAAACTAAAGGAAGAAATAAAAAAGAAGGAAAAAAAGAAAATTATTTGCATAGTAAATCTCTTGCAGGTTTTTAGATATTGAGAACCTATTGGCCAAAATGAGAGAAAGAAATAATTAGCAGTAAGGAAAAATAAAGCCTCTGTTTTTCTAGAGAAATTAAATGAATTACAAAAATTTGAGAAGGTGTTAACAGTCTGCAATATGAATTCTTTGGGTTTTGCATTTCTTCTGTGCAAAAGTGGTGTTAGATTATTCAGCCAATCTGTCAAATAATCTCTATATAAATTGGAGAGAGCAATTTCCCCAAAGAGTTCCTTTATATGTTTAAAAACAGTATCTAGTTTAAAAACAAACATTTACATTTGCTTTCCTCTTTCCTTGTTTTAGTTTGTCCCTCTGCTTAACTTCTTCATAGCCCATATTGTCGATTGCCAATGCATGCCATTCATTTGATAGTATTGATAAATTTAGGACGTGATAAAAATATTTTTTATGAAAGAAATTTACTTTCAGTAAAAACTCACATTCAAGTCTGATCATCCTGTAATAAACTACAGAATTCCCTTTACCAGTATTCCATGGATCCTAGCATATTTGAAAACACAGGGAATTCATCTCATTGATTTTTGCTCTAAGTTTTATGATTTCTTTGTTCCTGCCTGGGTTGGGCTCCTTTTGTTCATCGCTTTCTAAGATCTTAAGCTGGGAGATCAGGCTGTTTATGATGGACCTTTCTTCCTTCCAGATGCATACCTGCAGAGCTATGAACTTTCCTCTTAACACTGCTTTTGCTATATGCCACAAGTTCTGATAATTCATGTCTTCAGTCTTATTTGTTTCCAGGAATTTTTGGATTTCCTCTTTGATTTATGACCCACTGGTTGTTCAGGTGTTTGGTATGATTTTACATTTCTGTGTATGATTATCTTCTATTTTCAGTGCATCTGAAAACAGAAGTTAATCATGAAAAAAACTTCTATTTTCAGTGCATCATGAAAATAGAAGTCTGAAAAAAAATAGTTGACAGAATTTCTATCTTCTTGATTTTTATGGAGGTATGTTTTGTGGCTCAACATGTGATCTTGGAGAATTTTCCTCGTGCACTTGATAAAAATGTGTATTCAGCTCTTTTGGGATGAAAAACCCTGTATATACCAACAAGCAAGTATATATACAGCAACCCTGTATATATCAACCAATCCTGTATATATCAACCCTGTATATATCTTACATTTCTTCCATGAGCACCAGTATTTCTTTGGTGAGTTTCGGTCTTATCGCGCTAGCAATAGTTGATAGAGCAGTGTTGAAATCTCCAACTACAATTGTGTTACTGTTAATGTCATACTGTTTGTATGTAATTTCCTTCTTTGATCTTGCTGCTTTCTGTATTCTATTTCTATCTGTGGTTTTTGTCATTTTAATTAGGATGTGTCTTAGAGTATTCTTTTTTGGATTTCTTTTAGCTGGTACACTTTGTGCCTCCTGAATCCGGGAGCAAGTGCTCTTTAATTCTGGGAACATTTCAGCAATGATAGCTTTGATAGTTGCTTCTTCATCCGCATTATCTTCTTTACCCTCTGGGACCCCAATTATCCTTATGTTGTTCCTTTTATCTTCATCCCGATTATCTCTTGTTGTCTGTTCATTTATTGTGAGTCTTTTCCCCCATCTTCTGCTGTTGTCTAGAGATAGTGTGCACATCGTCTTGGAGCTCACTAATTTTTTTATTCAGTAGTTGTTACTCCATTGTGGAGGCCTTCCAGTGAGTTTTTAATTTCACTTACCACGTTTTTAAATTGTCATATTTGCTTGTGTTTTCTCTTGCATTTTCCTCATTTCTGCTCTCATATCCTCTTCTATTTTATTGGCTTTGTATTCCATTGCTTCTTTGAGCTCCTTGTGCATCCTTAAAAGCTCTTTCCCAAATTCCTTTTCAGAGAGGTTATATAGCTCATTGTTATTGCTTGGTTCACTGGGCTAGCAGCTTTATTCACTGGGCTTGGTGGAGTTCTGCATTGCTTTACCATTAAGACCTTTTGCAGGTTGCAAACTGTGTGAAATTGTGTGGCTAGTACAAGTTAGGGGGTCCCTAGGCTGTTTTTTACCGTTTTGTGGAAGGAAAGGAATATTGGGTCCTATGTTCACTGAAACCTTGTAACACTATACAGTAAGTAATTTGCATAAAACCTATTGTGTCCACGTGACTTTGAATTTTGGGATGTGAGAACTGAGATTGAGGGTGGCAGGGTAATTAGAAGGCAGCAGCGGAGGGAGGCAGCAGGCATCCCAGCGTTATTTTGGTACACTCTGGCTCTTGGTCCCTTTTGTGACGTTCCTGGGCTTTGGGCTAGTGTCTGGGGAAGTCCACAGGTGCAGGGGATGATTACACACCGGAGATTGGGGGTGGCAGGGTGAGGGCAGTGGCGGAGGAGGGAGGCGGCAGAGATCCCAGCATCGTTTCAGCATGCTCTCGATCCCCTCTGTGACATTTCTGGACTTTGGGCTGGGTTACTGGGGGTCTACAGGCACAGGGGCTGATCATACACCTTAGATTGGGGTGGCAGGGTAATTGGAGGGCAGCAGCGGGAGAAGGGCGGTGGCAGGTATCCCAAGTATTATTTCGGCATGCTTTGGTCTCTTCACCCTCTTTGTGATGTTCCCAGGCTTTGGGCTGGGTTATGGGGGCATGCACCGGTGTGAGGGATGATTACACACCTGAGATTTAAGGTGGCAGGTTGATTGGAGGGCAATGGCACGGCGAAGGAGGCAGCAGGCATCCCAGCGTCATTTCAGCACGCTCTGGGCTCTTGGCCACCTTTGTGATGTTCCCGGCTTTGGGATGGGCTCTGGGGGGGTCACTGGTGCAGGGGATGATCACTCACCTGAGATTGGGGTTGGCAGGGTGATAGGAGTGCAACAATAGGGGTAGGGAGGTGGCAGGCATCCCAATGCTCTGGGCTCTTGGCGCCCTTTGTCAATTTTGTTTTCTTTCTTTGGTGGGGGCAGGTATTGGTCCACAGTGAGAGGTATTCATAGGCTTCTTCTGATTCTGTGCTGGGGACTCACACCCAGTAATACTCTAGGAACCATTTTTTGTGCCAGGAATTGAGCTGGGTTGACTACATGCAAGGCACGCACCTAAACTCCTATAGTATGTCTCCAGCCCTTATTTTGTTTGTTTTCTTTTTGTTTCTTTTTTTTGTTTGTTTGTTTTTTTGTATATAATTTGGCTCTGGCCAAATTGTATGCAGAGCTCATAAAATGTTATGTGTTATGCAGAGCTCATAAAATGAGTTAGGAAGTTTTCCATCCTCTTAAATTTTGTTGAAAAAATTCTGAGGAATGGTCGTAGTTCTTTACTTGATGTAAAGAATTCACCAGTGCTGCCGACAGATCCAGATCTTTTCTCAATGGGGAAATTTTTAAAAAGTATTTTATTATACCACTGTGAGATATACAATTATAAAGATATTCAATTAAAAAGTTCATATTTGAGGTTTGGTCATACGGTGTTCCAGCACCCATCCCTCCACCAGTGCCCATCTCCCACCACCAACTACCTGGTTCCCTCCCCGTCCCCCCAGCCTGCGCTCCATGGCAGGTGCTTTATTTCTTTCCCTTTCTCTCTCTTTTTTCCTTCCATTCCAGACTATGGATTACTGAACATACACTAAAGGGTTGTCATGCGAATCTTTTTGCCTGTATTTAATGCTCAGTTCAAGGTTGGTATTAGTACCCTCGGCAATTGTTAGCACACTGTTCCATTTTCTGTCTTACCTAGCAGCTGACTCCCACACGTTTGTGATAATTTCCACCTTTGACAAGACCTCCTGTTACAAGGTCATGTTTCACTTGACTTTGGATATTGGTATCATAATATGTACAAGACCCTGAATGAAAGCTTCTTTTATAGACTGAAACCTGCCAAACTCTTCCAGCCCAGCCCATCATGGATTGAACTATCTAGAGATGAAGCCAGGTAAATGACCCTTTTGAAATGTAGATTTTTTTTTTTTTTGTTTTTGGGTCCCACCCTGCGATGCTCAGAGGTTACTCTTGGCTTTGCACTCAGGAATTACTCCTGGCGGTGCTCGGGGGTCCATATGGGATGCCGGGATCGAACCCGGGCCGTCACAGGCCTGCCCGTGCAAGGCAAATGCCCTACCCGCTGGGCTATCGCTCTGGCCCCTGAAATGTAGATCTTTAGGTGAGCCTTTGGCTCTAGCTTCACAAAAGCCAGAGCTGATTTCCAGAGGCAAAATCTTCCTAGCAGAGAAAGGAGGGACTGCATCTCTGAACCAGACAGCAGTTCAGAATGTAATTTGTAGGAAATGGCATTAATACTTTTTACCATGAATATATAGCTAGCAGATCCCAGACTCTGGATCCCACTAGGGTCCAAATTCCATCAGAATAATTCACTTTGGCATTACCTTTAGAGTCAGAGACATGTTAGTTTGCCCGAAGGCACACTGGCATGTCTCTGAACTAGAAGAATTGATTACATTATGGTTGATCCTACTTGGCCAAGTACTCTTGGGATATCTACATGTACGTCCCACACGGGGACCCATGGGTACAGTCCCAGCAATATGAGCTGCAGCTGCACATGGTGGTCCCAGCAATGCTGCACAGCATTTCAGTGGGGCTTGCTTTCACACTTCACAGGGAAAGGTTTTCTTTTGTTAGTTCTTGGTTAGAACTAGGTTTCGGTCTGTGATATGATCCTGTGTGTGAAGCTTGGACAAGCCTTGTGAGACCTTTTTTCCAGATAGATTCATTCATATTTTCCCCATATGCTTGAAATGAGGTCTGAAAGACACCCAGGGACACAGCTGCTACCACTGTTGGCTAGGCCATGAATGATTGGAGACTACACAGTTCTGTTGCTTTTGCCACTTGCAGTGATTTTCTGGAAGCCATTGATGTTTTCCACCAGTCAGGAGTGATGTGGGCAGCAACCAGAAAATTTCAGCCTATGCGGGCCCTGTTGTAAGTCACTTTTGTTCAAGATTTGGGGACAAGATTCAGATCGAAATGTCCCAGAGCACCGGAGCCATTTTTATTGGGAGGGCCTTATAGTTCACTAGCATCATGGCTTAGATCGTGTTCCAAAAGTTTATGTGCCAGTCTCCTTTTTCTGGGTGACAAAGCTGTGGGAAGGTCTTTTGAGACTGAATGGGTTTGGCTAAACACCCCACGGCTCTGATAGGCTGGTTTGGCCAATTGCACTGAGGATCTGGGTGGTCTAGAGAGCCAAGATAACTGGTTTCTCCATGCACCTGTGGTGTCTGTCAGTGGACTAGTCGGACTCAGCATGCAGAGGTTTAGAAAGGCATCTCTTCTTCACCATGTGTCCCCGGGCGACAGATCTTAGCCATGCTGAACAAAGTCTGCCTGGGAAAGCTCTGCTACATTGACTTTATTCTCCTTTCTAAGACAGACCTCTCAGTGCTTTGACATGGGATTCCACTTTCTCTTTCATTGATGAGGGACTTTTCAACAGTCACTAACATGCTATTCCACTGGGCTGTCTCTCTATACTCATCCAGGCTCCCCCATTTCATCTCTCATCATTCTCTGTATTCATTCTCTGTTCAGAGGTCCCCTTCTCAGTGAATGCCCCAAGGTGACCAACAACCCTGTTAAGACTGAGGTCCTACACGCTAAGTCGGCATAACTCTTGCTATGGGGGATTAGTGCAGCTTCCCTTCATCCAGACATCTTGACTCTCGTCTGTATCCCTCTTCTAAATAAAAATGTTTAATCCTCAAAATAATATTAAGTTTTCAATTTTACCTTTATTGAGCTCTTTTTTTTTCTTCAAACAACATCGAAGTTACTGTCAAGTTTTCATTTCCTAAACATTTCAGTGTTTGGCACACACAGATCTCATGATTGTGTACTCCCTCAGCTCTGACATTGTTTCAATTTATGCCACATTTCTGACGGTTTAGCATATGAAGCATTTCATAAAGATTTCTGGTCTTCAAAGTATCTGACGATAAATGTGCTAATAATCATCTATTTTATTTTATTTTGTTGAAACACCGTGATTTACAAAGTAAAAAGATTTTCATAATACAGTTGTTAGATTCATACTTCAACACCACCAAGTGTGCTCCTAGAAATAATACATTCCTATAGCAGAGTAGCAGGGTACAAAATCAATACCCAAAAGTCAATGGCCTTCCTATATGCAAACAGCGAAAGAGAAGAAAGGGACATTAAAGAAACTATCCCATTCACAATTGCACCGCAGAAAATCAAATACCTAGGAATCAGTTTGACAAAGAATGTAAAGGATCTCTACAAAGAAAACTACAAAACGTTACTTCAGGAAATAAAAGAAGACCTGAGGAAATGGAGACACATTCCCTGCTCATGGATCGGAAGGATTAACATTATCAAAATGGTAATACTCCCTAGAGCTTTATACAGATTCAATGAGGTCCCTATAAAGATACCCATGATGTTCTTCAAAGAAACTGAACAAACACTCCTGAAATTTGTATGGAATAATAAAACCCCACGAATAGCTAAAGCAATCCTTGGGAAAAAGAAGATGGGAGGTATCACTTTCCCCAACCTCAAGCTCTACTACAGAGCAGTTGTAATTAAGACAGTGTGGTATTGGTATAGAGACAGACCTGTAGACCTATGGAATAGAACTGAGTATCCTGAAAAACACTCACAAATATACAACCACTTAATCTTCGATAAAGGAGCAAAAAATATTAAGTGGAGCAAAGAAAGCCTCTTCAACAAATGGTGCTGGGAAAACTGGGCAGCTACTTGTAAAAAATGAACTTAGGCCTCCTTCTAACGCCATGCACAAAAGTCAGATCAAAATGGATTCTAGATCTCGATATCAGACATGAATCTATAAGGTACATCGAAGAAAACATAGGAGAAACGCTCAATGACATCGAAACGAAAAGTATCTTTAAAGACGACACACCACTGACCAAGCAAATGGAAGCAATGATAAACAAATGGGATTATATAAAATTGAAAAGCTTCTGCACCTCAAAAGAAACGGTGACCAAGGTACAAAGACAATCCACAGAGTGGGAAAGGATATTCACCCAATACCCATCTGACAAGGGGTTAATATCCAGGATATATCAGGCACTGGTAGCACTCCACAAGAAAAAACAGCCAACCCCATCAAAAAATGGGGAGAAGAAATGAACAGAAGCTTCCAAAAAGAAGAAATTCGAATGGCCAAAAGGCATATGAAAAAGTGCTCTTCAGCTTTAATCATCAGGGAGATGCAAATCAAAACAACAATGAGGTACCATCTCACCCCACAGAGACTGGCACACATCCAAAACAGCAAGAACAACTGGTGCTGGCGTGGATGTGGGGAAAAAGGGACTCTCATCCACTGCTGGTGGGAGTGCCGACTGGTCCAGCCCTTTTGGAAAACAATATGGGCATTCCTCCGAAAGCTAGATATTGAGCTCCCATTTGATCCAGCAATAGCACTCCTGGGAATATACCCAAGAGACCGAAAAACACATAGCAGAAACACTATCTGTACTTCTTTATTCATCTCTGCGCTATTCACTATAGCTAGAATCTGGAAACAACCTAAATGCCCGAGAACAGAGGACTGGCTAAAAGAAACTGTGGTTCATCTACACTATGGAATACTATGCGGCTGTCAGAAAAGATGAAATTATGAAATTTACCTGCAAATGGATGGACATGGAGACTATCATGCTGAGTGAAATTAGTCAGAAGGAAAAGGACAGATATAGAATGACTGCATTCATTAATAGGATATAAATAGATACCAGTGTTTTACTAAATATGGGAAATGGTAATGGCAGATTAAAACTCACCATTGAATATACACAAAGAGACTTAAGTGATAAACTCTAAATATCTGCAGGGCTAGCCACAATGTGTAAAATAAGAGGGAGAGAGATGCAGAGACAGAGAGAGAGCAGAGAGAGAAAGAGAGGAAACTGGGGTACCTGCTATTAAGGCGGCCTGGGGGTGGCGGGAGGGGGTGGGGTACATTGGAGGTGGAAATGGGGCACTGGTGGAGGGATGGGTGCTGGAATACTGTATTACCAAGAACCAATTATGAACACCTTTGTAATTGTATGTTTCACGGTGGTATAATAAAAAAATTAAAAAAAAAAAAAAAACATAAATGATTTACCAGAAAACATGTAAAAAGAATAAAAAAGGGGAGTGGAATACATGCAATAACATTTTAAAAATTAATCATAACAGAAAACAGATTTATGAGCAAAAAAGTGGTAGAGGAAAGCATAGAAAATATTGTGCACAGAAAAAGAGAAAAAGACACAAAGGAAAGGTGTGAATAGGAATCTGTTTGTCTTTGTGCTGCCACCACATGAAGAGGACACAGGAAGATGAAGAGGGACATAGTTGCAGTTTTTGGAGAAACTTTTCAAATGCAAACATATACATCTATATGAGTAAATATGGATTCTTTAATAAGCTAAATGCGAGAACTTTTTATTAGCTAAATGCACAGTTGAACATGTACATCGGATATTTGCTCCCAAGCAAATACAGTATAATAGGACAGGTAAAACTAATAATACAGAAATGAAAATAACTTTCCCATTACGGAAAGTATTGATTATCTATGGCATAATGAGGGCTTCTGATATGCTGTCAATTGTCAATTTCCTTGAACTAGAGAGTTATTAATTGGAAATAATTAATTAATAATTAATCATGATGTAATTAATATGCGAAACATAAGCTCAAGTCACTTCGATTTAAAGTATATTTGCAAGTCCTTTTGATATTCACATTATTTAAAAAATAATTAAAAATTAGGAGCCTACTAACACCAGAGTTGGGAAAGGAAACACAATGTTCAATAGAAACATAAACTGTTAATTTTTGAGCCTCTACTTTAATCTCAGACAGAAATAAGATAAGAAATAAGGTAAAATGAGGAAAATACATTTGAATAAAGAGAACAAGATGGAAAATGCACTCTACCATATATCAAGTATAATGAAATTTTGTTTTAGAAATAGTAGGAAAAGGGGGATTCGAGAATAAAAATTTTGTTTAGTAAGTACAACAATCAGGATAATCAGTATTTTGCTCAGTATTTTGTTTATGCTTTTAAAAAATTGAATCACTTTGAGATGTCACTTGTCACCTGTCTTCCCATTGTTCATCGATTTGCTGGAGCAGGCACCAGTAACTTCTCCATTCATTGGGAATGAGGTCCATTATTGTTACTGTTTTTGGCTTATAGAATACACCATGGATACCATGCCAGGCTCTGCCCTGGCTCTGGGTTCATCCCGGGGGGCCAGTATTTTCCTATGTCAGACCATCAACAATCCAGGAACCATGGGGCAGAGTCCTGAGAATAGATAAGCCTGTCTCCTGTCTGCTACCTACCAACTCAGCCGGGCACCACAGTCACACCTGCAACACCCCGAGGGGCAGAGATAACACCTTGAGATACACAGTTACAAAGTTGTTCATGACTGGGTTTCAGTCATACAATGTTCCATTACCCCTCCCTTCACCAACAGTGTACTTTTCGTGCCATCAAATCCCCAGCTTCCCTCCCAGATAGCCTCTACAGTAGGCACACCCCAACCATCTCTGTCTCTGTCTCTTCTCTCCCTTTCCCTATCCTTTTGGACATTATGGCTTGCCATCTAGGTACTGTTGGTTACCATGTTTGTTCCTTTATCTACTTTCCGCGCTCAGTTCTTGGCCAGAGTAATCATTTCCAACTACCTTTGACACAGTGGTCCCTTATCTACCCTAGATGCCCTCCACCCATCACCACTTTTGGCAAGTTTTATCTATGGGTCAGTCCTCCTGGTCCTTGTTTTTACTGTCCTTGGGAATTAGTCTCATGCTTTGTTTTTACATTCCACTAATGAGTCTGATCATTTTTTAAGTCCTCTCTCTCTCTCTCTCTCTCTCTCTCTCTCTCTCTCTCTCTCTCTCTCTCTCTCTCTGATTCATTTCACTCAGCATGACATTCTTCCTTTCCATTTATTTGTACATGAATTTCATGGCTTTTTCCTGGTGTCTGAGTATATTCCACTAAGCTTTATACTTGGCTTTTAAGTCTTCCAAACTAACTTCCTTGGCTGGGATAATACTATATCTATACAGGAAAAGAAAAATTAATTTGACAATATTTCATGCTACATAAAATAATTTTTAATTATTACAAGTTAAATTTTGAAGGTAACACATATACATTTAATAACATAGACGTTACTGTTAATGAATATTTTAATATTTTTAATACATAAGACATGTTAAGTAGGGCACAAAAATACAAATACTACATGAAAATAAAATAGTGGTCATTTGACAATAATAAAACATTTAAATCAACTTTTAAATGCTCTATTAAAATACAAATTGGCCATCCAGACTGAAAGGAGGTGTAATTATATATATATATATATATATATATACACTGAAGACTGCTTCCAGAATATAAAACCACCCCATTTTATAGAGAAAGGCAGAATCAGTACAATAAATATTTGCTTATTTTTCAAAAAAGATTGTATATAAGAGGAGTAACATATGTTCAACTTAGGTAGAAAGAGAATATCAGAAATCATAGACACAGTGAGTTTCCACTGGTCACCCTTCAGAATTGCTTATGATAGTTGAAGAGGGCAAAAACACATGGTAATCCCATACAATTATCATAGGGGTATAAATAAACATGACTCCTTTAGAAAACAATTATCTATTAAATTTGACTAAACATATTCAGATACTCTATGTTTCCATTAGTCAGTATATTTATATGATACAAAACATAAATACAAAGAGAATATTCTCCAAAAATGGAGATTACCTGCATAGTTTTCAAAGTAGAGTCATATGTTTTTATATAACTAGATGCACTATAGCAGTGTATGAACAAAGTACATGAAATTTCATAAACTATTTGAAAAAAAGTCAGATATAAAAGTCTTGATTAATTTTATCTATAATAAGTTTTATACACAGCAGAAATACAGTGATCAGGGTATCATGATCACTAATATAATAGTGATTCCCATGACCTAATATAATGGTTTGAGGCTCTTTATGTTCCTGGAGCAAGAGGATGCCTTTGGGTTCTACTAGCATGAGACAGGACATATGGAGATATCACTGGTGCCCGCTCTAGCAAATAGATGATGATAGCAAATAGATGATAGCAAATAGATGATAGCAAATAGCAGATAGTGATAGTGATAGTGATAGATAGTGAAATATTTAAACAATATCAGTCAATATATGTTGCTTTTGTGGATGTGGATAAACATATATAAATATATATTATATAATACATATATATTATATATGCTTATATAAACATATATAAATATATGTTTATATATGAGCTAATTTGCAACCCCGGAAGAGATCCAGACCCATCCACTTCAGATCCACAGCTGCACTGCTCTGCCAGCCCCATGTGGAAGCAACCCATGGAGCTGACCTCCCAATAAGGGGCTCGGCTAGCCCCTGGCCGAGTACAACATTGCTCCAAGGGTTTGCTCTCATAAGTGGGGAGAGACCAAGCTGACCGGACTCGGAGTGGAGTTTTGGGCCCGCCCTTTCCTCTGCCTCCATATCAGTTGCCCCCGGAAGAGAGAGACTCACCCACGCCATACCTACAGGTCCCTTGGTGCGTGGCAGCAAACCACCTACACGGTAAAGCCTGGCAAGCTACCCGTGTTTTAATTACAAGTTATGCCAGAAACTGGTAACAATTATGGACCTCATTTCCATGACCTGAAGAATGGTTTTGGGCTCCTCCTGTCCCTGGGCAACTAGATGCCCTTGGGTTACACTTGCTTGGGAGAGGACTAATGGAGATGTTACTAGTGCCCACTCAAGCAAATCATGAACAATGGGAAGACAGTGATACAGTGATATGTTGCTTTTACTTTATGAATTATGAAAATACAGTTATATTTGACTAACATTATCAATAAGCTTATAATCTAATAAAATTTTTTGTAATTTTGGTTAGTTAAGTAAATGTAAATAACAATTTCTGCCATGTGTTTGCTAATTTGAACATTTCATAGTCAAATTAAGCAAGCTGTGCCACTTTATCTCCACCTGTTATATCTAATGCAGTCTGGAGATTAATGTAAGAGTATACAATTTTTAAGACACTCTTAAATATGCTGGAACCATAGAGATAACAGCTGCATAAAACAGTGATGATTATTCCAATGCTTTACAAAGGTGTTACTGAAACATTCTGGGAGTTAAAAGAGACAAGCATACACAATCAAAATGGCAAACTATTGCTACAGGATCACAAAACAATGGCTACAGTTATTTTTCAGCAGTGATTTGAAGAGAAATTTTCATCAAAATGTTTTTTGGTTGTGTCAGCAAAAACTCAGAATTAAATGCTTTAAATGTCTTAGAAAGCATTTTTTGTTTTCTCATATATGCTGATTCATATTTTACCTGAAATTTTATCCCCAAAAGGCATATGTGGAAATTTATAATAAAGTGTATGCACAGGGCCCAGAGAGATAGTACAGTAAGCAGGGCATTTGCATTGTATGTGGCCAAACTGATTTCGACACCCAGCATCCCTAAGGTCCCCTGAGTCCACAGTGCGTGATCCCTGAGAAGAACCGGGAGTAAGTTTTGAGGACTGCTTGGTATGTCCCCCTCTCCTAATAGTGTAAAGCACAATAATGTATATGCACAATATAAACCAATGTAAAATAATAAAAACTAGAAATCACTGAAATAATTACTGTAATTATAAATATTCCTCTGTCATGCTGAAAGCAATATTTTTTGAGTGTGAATTTGGAATATTTTATTCGAAATATTTTCATGCAATAGATAACACATAGTCAAAAACCCTCTATAATTAGCTAAAAAGGAACATTATGTAGTCTCTGTTCTAGATATTATAATTTAAGGACTAATATGGATGAGTAGTTAGGAATTAATCCATATGGGCAACAGTAGGACTGACTGACTTTGTGTGAATAGAATGAATTATCTTCCCTAAGTTCAATCTTTTCTAGTCAAATGAAGTTTACAACAGAATAACTGTTAAGCTTTTCTTATCCCTTAACAATCTTTTATTGGATTAGTTGATAGGTTAGTCAAGGGTCAGCAAAGTTGTAAGTTCCTTGTAAGTTCCAGAGAGACTCTATTTAAGATATCACAAACTTTACAGTTTCAGTGAAAGCTGTTCATTTCAACATGGTAAGGTAATAGAGTCTGTAGGTAACTCAGCATTAGTGGTATGACAATGCTCAGTAATATTCTATTTATATGCTTAGTCTACAAGCTGGATTTGAATATCAGACATTTGATTGCCAATTCTGGCATATATTGACATATTATTAGCATTTTATGGAGTATTGGGTCAAAGTTGAACATAGGTATAAATTTAAAGAAAACATGTAATAAAAATAAACTCACAAACAAAGCTAACTAGGGGTTATAAATTATCTGAGTTTGTCTAGCTTCCCATTGCTGCTGTAACAAAATAAAATTATCTGAGTTTGGACAGAAAGCCTGGGAAAAATTTTAAGACCAAAAGCCTATGTAAATCCCAGAAGAAAACTTCTAGAGCAATAATCCATTTTTTAAGAAAAAAAATTAATTATACCATCATAATCTATATCTGGACACAGATACATGTGACAGAGCTGCTACTGGCTCTCCTGTGCTCGGCTGACCATGAGGCATTCGGGAGGGAAGGCCTTTTAGCCCTGGACCACCATCCCAATAGAGCCTTGGAAGAACCCAGAGGAACCCCCATACCATGATGGCAGCCATTTTCAATATCCGAACTCCACAACTTATCAGAACTCCACCCAAGAGAAGAGAAAAGCTGATCTCAAGTCCAGCTCAGCAGAACCCCACCCTATAGAGAAGCCTATTTCAAGCCCATGTATACTTGAACCAGAGACACAGATACATATGATGGAGCTGCTACTGGCTCTCCCGTTGCTCATGGCCACAAAGCAGTTGCGAGGTTCATCAGTAAATGCAAGAACTGAGAGCCTACCTACCACCAAGAATTTCGCACACACACAGCAAAGCCTGGAAAGCTACCCATGCTGTATTCGATATTCCAAAAACAGTAACAATAATAATTCAGATCATTCCCTTGACCTGAATGAATGGTCTGAGGCTCTTCTTGTTCCAGATGCCTTGGCCTACACTAGAACATGACAGGGATGAATGGCAATGTTACTGGTGCCCCCTGGTGCAAATCAATGAACAATGGGAAGAAAAGTGATACCACCATAAATCTACAATTACAAAGATGTTCATGTTTGGGTTTCAGTATACAGTATTCCAGCAATCATCCGTCCACCATTGTACATTTCCCACCACCAATATCCACTGATTCCCTCCCCTCTCCCCCAAGTCAGCCTCTATGGCAAGCACTTTGCTTATTCTTCTTCTCTCTCTGTCTCTCTCTCTCTCTTCTTTCTCTTCCTAGACTGCATAGTATGCATAGTATTCCATTGTGTAGATATACCACAGTTTCTTTATCTAGTCGTCTGTTCTCGTGCTCTCTGGTTGTTTACAGATTGGGGCAATTGTGAATAGTGCTGCTATGAACATAGAAGTGTAGATGGTTAGAACAATAATCCTTAATGATGCCTATTGATTACATTAAAGGAAAAAAATAATATTAAAGAAATTTGAAGAAAATATGATTAGATGAATAGAAGACAATAATATTAAAGAAAATATGAAAATATAAAGCATAAAACAACAAAATAATATAGTAGCTTAACTAAAAATTCAATAAAATGACTCAACCAAAAAAATGATTAAAGCCAAAAAATAAAAGTAAGCTTACAGATGAGGTAGAGAAACCACCAGAAAATATTAGTAGGGCCAAGAGAGAGTGTACAGAGTTTAAGGTGGATGCCTTGACATGTGTCCGGTCTGGTTCAAACTTGGCATTGCCAACACTGGCAATTGTAGATTTGGAGACTCCTGAAGTATCACTGATGTGGCCCAGGTGTTTCCTAGAACTGTAGGGCCTGAACAGCACTAAGGTCCCTGGGCCCTTGCATTGAACCATAAGTCCAATTGGCTGAAAATCCCTGAGAGGGGGTCCTGGATCTCTCTAGCACTATTTGAGAGCCTCCTTTGGAAAAAAGGATCATCAAAAGATAAAAAGATGTAATAAAAATATTACAAAAGAGATTTATTTGACTACATCAAGAGGAACAATAGTCACAACTTCAAGAGAACAGAGAAAAGGCAAAATTTTTATTTGTAGAAATAGTTGCAGAAAACCTCCTCAAACTAAGGAAAGGCATTACACTCATGTGCATAATTTTCAAAGAATTCCAAATATGATAACTCTAAAACATACATATTTCGAGATACATTATAATTGAAATGAAAATATCAAATATAGATAACAGAAAGAGAACAACAAAAACAGTCATAAATTTCCCCCCAACCCAATAAGACTATTAATAGCCCTTTAATAGAAACAATTTAATTAGAAGGGAATCAGATATTATAATCTATATTTTGAGTGGAGAAGACCTGCATACAATATTCTACCCATCTTTGTTATGACTCAGGAGTATTCCCACAGTGTAGAGGCAGGAATAAATTCTGAGCACTGCCAGGTGTGGTCGAAAAAAAGAAAAGATGTCACTTCACACCTCTGAGAATGGAACATATAATAAAGGCTGGAAACAACAAGTATTGATGAGGGGTGTGGATGAAAAGATGCCCTCAAAAAACCACCATGTGAATGGAAAGTAGTTCAGTTTCTGTGGAAAATAATATGGAGATTTCTAAATACATTAAATGGATTATAATTGACCCTGTAATTCCACTCTTATTTTCTATGCAAAGAACACAATAACTCAATTAAAATTATGCATGCACAATTATATCCATTGTCGTATTTTTATTATGTAACAGGCATGGAAATAATCCAAATTTATAATAATAAATGAATAAATAAAGGCATTATATAGAAGTACAAAGGGATACTACTCATCCGTTAAATAAAAGGTGAAGCATGCCTTATTTACAGCACAATAAGACCAAAAGGGTTCATGCTAAATGAAATAAGTCAAACAAATACAAATATTGGAAGATTTTGTTTATATATGATTTTGAGATAATATATATATATCGGATTTAGCATCCAATGAAAAGAAACCCTTGGTCGCTGCAGAACAGAAATTAGCAAATGGCAGAGGGGTGTGAGGAAAGGGAGTCCAGTGAACTACTAGAGAAATAATGACACTTTTGCTGGTGAGCATGATTTTGTTACATTGTAACCCTCAAACACCATCATTAACAATCTTGGAAACCAATTTTTTCCATAAAATAGATTATGTTTGTTTTGCTTATTTATGCCAAAATATTTTATAATATGCTCATCAATGAGATTTTTTAAAAGTTATTATTTCAGCCTGACACAGATACATGGGGCAGAACTGCTACCAGCTCTCCCCATTGTGCTCCCTGATGCTAACCATGAGACATCTGGGAGGGAGGGCAACTTCTGTTCTTTATCTGCCATCCAGAGAGCCTTAAAAGAAACCGAGGTACTCCCCTCACCGTGTTGTCTTTTTCATCATCCGTACTACAGAGCTTGTCAGAGCTCCACCCAAGAGAAAGGTGATCTCAAGCCTGGCTTGTCAGAGACTCACCCTACAGTATGCTTGAACCAGAGACGCAGATACACAAGGCAAAGTAGCTAACAGCTCTCCCATTGCACACAGCCGCAAAGCAGCCACATGGCTCATCTGTAAATTACCAAGAGTATTCCACCCACCCCCGCTCAGAGAGTCGGGCATGCTAGTGATCCCCCCACGTGTTAAATGTAAGTCTCATACTCTTGAGCTCATTCGCCAATGTGGCAAGGCACGAGTCTCAGGCAACCATAGCTAACATCCAAGCTCGCAAAGCAGTGCAGAGAAGCGATAAAGGAAAACCTCAAAGACAGAAGAGCAGCAATACTGGCAGATGTAGCATAAGCTGGGAAAAGCATTCGCAACACCCGCCTATTCTTCGCCAATTATAAGACCAAGATGACTGCCCTACGATGTCCTGATAGATCTATCTACATCTTCCAGAAATAGAATGAAGAATATTATCCATCACTTCTACTGCTGTCTCTTTGATAGCCATGTTCACCTCCCCACATATACCAAATTCTGCAGGATGGATATGTCGGTCCCAATGTTCTCCCTTCTGAAATCTTACATGCTATCTCATTGGTAAAGAAAGGAACAGCACCTGCCTCAGACAAAGTCAGACCTGTACACCTGAAGAATCTGCCATTAGTACTCATCAATATACTGACTGAGCGCTTCACACACTACCTGTCTGCGTGTAAGGTTCCTTCCCAATAGAAAACCAGCAGGACCATTGGTTTTCTAAGTGGTCCTAAAAGCCCTCGTCAAACAGGGCATTCAAACCCAATTCCTCAAGATCTTTCATGAGCTGTATTATGGATTCACCACCAGGATCTCACCATTCTACAAGGAAATGACCATCGATGTCAAAAAAGGGGTCTGGCAGGGTGATACCATTTCATCAAAACTCTTCAGCTCCACCGTCGAGAACATCATGCGGCAATTAGAATGGGAAGGAATGGGAGTGAAGATAGACGGTCGGCAACTACACCACCTCCGCTTTGTTGATAATATAGTTCTAATAACACCAAACGTTAGCCAAGTGGCACAAATGCTGGCTGACTTTGACCATGAACCTGGAAAGGTAGGTCTACAGTTGAACCTCAACCAAAAATGTTCATGAAAAGCGAACAGTTTCAGATAATCCATTCACTCTCAATGGAACAAACATCTCTGAATGCAGCAGTTATGTGTACCTAGGTTGAGAACTCAACATGATGAACTTCTAGCACCTGAGTTGCGCAGGAGGAGAAAGCGGCGTGGAACGCATTCAAGAGCATCAAAAAATAGCTAAAAGGACAAAGAGTCTCTGGCTCCGGGCACTCACCTCAACTCCACTTTTCTGCCTGCAATAACATATGCCTCAGCGACCTGGGCCCTATGAAAGCAGGATGAGCACGTCATTTGGATCTCCTAAAGAGGAATCGAAAGAGCTATGCTTGGACTATCACACCTCACTCAAGTGAGAGAAGGAATCCGGAGTTCCAACCTCCATCGATGATGGAGAGTCAGGGATGCTGTCTCGTTTGCCAAGGCGTTGAAAATCAGATGGGCTGAACATGTAATGCAACTAGGAGATGACCGCTGGACTAGAGCTGTTACCGACTGGATCCCACTGAACGTCAAAAGAACATGTTGCCATCCACCTACGAGATGGGGAGACTTCATCAAGACCCTGAATGAATGGTTTGAGTCTCTTCATATTCCTGGAGCAAGCAGATTCCATTGGGCTACACTGGCACGTGGCAGGGACCAATGAAAATGTTACTGGTGCCTGCTGGAGCAAATGATGAATAATGTGATGTCAAGTGATTTCAGCCTCCTGTAGTGACATTCTGCTAGTGCATGAGGAAAGGACGGCATAGGAAACTTGGTGATATGGTCTCTATTCATACCGTTCAACAACTGCATATCATTTTTGATTTCTGACTTTAAGCATACAAAGTTAAGTGGAAGTTGAATAATAATCTGTAAGATAAAATTGATGCATGCATCCAATGAATAAATCTGATTTCATAATTAACTTTTCTACAAGAGAAAGTTATGTTATGATCATTTAAAATTAATTATGGAAAAGTAAGGGTCACTTAAAGTCAAGGGAATTATTTATCTTTTGTGCTTTGTCATGTGTTTATGTGTGTGTGTGTCTGTGTCTTTATCTCTGTATGTGTTTCCTGGATTTTTTAACACTGTGACTAAAAACACTTGCTATGTGGTTGGGACTTTGGGAATTTTCCATATTAGAAATTGAGCAGAAGTTATAACCCATAATTTAGAGTTTATAATTTGTACAGCTCCAAAGTAACACAGACAAAACATAAACATGGACTGTGTAGGCATAAGTGGATACTAATCAGTAGTATTATATCTGTTATTAATATCCTTTTTATCGGGTTATAATTTTACCAATGTGTAATTTGGCTGATAAAGTAAACCACTGCATCTCTAATTATAGAAATTATTAGTATTTTATTCAGTAAATGAAAACTTAATAATTCAAGGAAAAAAGTATTCAAAGGAAGATAAATGATAATTTCAATAATTTCAATGAAATAAACATATTTTATATAGTGAGTAAATAGAAATTGCTTTAAAACTCTAATGATTTTGTTTTTCCAAAAGCTTTATACTTTAAAATCTGAATTCTAACCAAGCCAACTCTTATAAATTATAGATATAAGGACTTATATTTATTATATTTACCAATAGTTTTCACATCATTAGTCTCTTCAAGTTACTTTTCAAACAGTAATTTGTGAAATGCGTAATGATGACTTTAGAAGAATTCCTAATTTCAGGTAATGTCACTGTACTTGTAAAGATTCAGGCTATTTAGACTTTATGGCCTTCTGTTAGAAGACCCATTAGTCTATGTGCTTCCTTACAGTTTTCACTTATTGTGTCATACATAATTTATGACGTAGTTAAGTATTTATTGACTGATATCCCTCCTTGCTATTGATAATTTATAGTATCAACACTCATGAGTTCAGCATCCTTACAGTAACAGTAAATAAAGTTAATACACTAGAAAAAAATGACAAGAAATATACATCACTTCTGCACAATCAGTGTTAGGGGAGTCTTCTTTTATAAAGTTCTGTTTGATAAAATTTTCTTTGAACGCAATTTCACAAAGTCTGGTTCCCAGAAGTTATCTTTTTTGATATAAGAAGTGCCATTTTACATGTGAATCACTTACCTCTTTTCTGTTTTCCTTTGATTAACTAGATTTGTATTTCCCCCATGATTACTTTAATCTAGACAATGTAATCATTCACTGCTCTGTTGTGGCCCATAGCGCCTACAATTAACTTCACCAAATGGATTAGTTGAGTCTATTTACAAGGGAGCTTGATAACAAATACAAAAGGAACTATTCTTCCAAAGGCAACATCCTTTCAAAGCTGAGCATTAAAAACAGCAGTCACCATAAGTCACTTATCAGTTGTCACTTCACTTATCTAAGAGCATCTGCTCACTCCAGGAACAAGAAGAGCCTCAGACCATTCCTTCAGGTCATGGGAATGAGGTCTATAATGGTTATTGGTTTTGGCATATCAAATATAACACAACACGGGTAGCTGGCCAGTCTCTGCCATGTGGAAGGTACAGCAAGAAAATGTTCCCACTTCATTGTAGTATGTACAGCCTGGTGAAATCAGAGAACATTAACTTAGTTTTCCAAGGCTCTCCAACAATGAACCACAACCTTGGTTTCAATCAACAGTAATTGGGCCAGGAGGCAGTTGAGGCAATACAGGTCATATGGAAATGTTACTGGTGCCCGCTCGAGCAAATCGATGATGAACGGGAAGACAGTGATACAGTGATACATAATCCCTTGCACACAGCCAATCCAGATTTGATCCCTGGCACTCCATATGGTTCCCTAGCATCCCTACTCCTGACAGGGGTAATTCCTGAATGCACAGGCAGAGTAATCACCAGGCACAGCCCTCAAAATAAATTAACAACAGCAACAAAATTATGACCAATAGCATCTTCTAGACCTATTAAAACTTCTAGTACTGAGCATCTTATATATAGGAAAAGGTAGGCACTAGATTTTCACCATTTAAAATTTTAAAAAATATAAAATGTACCTCCATAGTAATTTATTTATAAAATGATCATAACAACTCAGTTTTTCAGTCTCAGACTGGAGATGACACTGGCTGACCTTGGACCAAGCCAGGAACTGTTCCTGAACACCACTGGATAAGGCCCCAAACCAGCAACCAAAGCAAACAAAGCCATTTTGTTCCTTGCATTTCAAGAATAGGTTTTCCCTTTACTGGAAATATTTAAATAAAGTGTACATTAAACAAGTCTGTCACACTGAAGAATAAATGTCCTCTCAAATTCTAATTGTAAATTACAGATTTTTTTTCAACACAAGTCCACTATTACACATTGGGATAAGATCAGTATTAATGAGTTTATAAAGGGCTGGGGCTGATATTGATATACAATAAAAAGTTTGACAAATTATGTTAAGCCAAAGTATAAGTAACACATTTTGTTTTAATCACTGCCAGTGTTCAAATTGAAACATAAGACTGTCAGTGCAGGTAGCATGTTCAGCACATACAAAATGCTAAGTCACTGTTTAATCAAAAATAATAAATTTAATCATTGCAGCAATACTTATAGCAGCAATTGTAATGATACTTACTATTTATATATTTAATTTTATCAAATCATGTTTTTTGTTTGTTGTGTTTTGGGCCACACATGGTGATGATCAGGGGTTACTCCTGCCTCTACACTCAGGAAATACACATGGTGGTGTCCGGGAAACCATATGGGAAACCAGGAATTGAACCTGGGTTGGCCACCACATGCAAGGTAAATGCCCTACCCACTGTACTATTTATTACTCAGACCCCATAATTTTATGACATTCTTATAACCATATGAAACATCACAGTATGAAGATTTTTCTTGTAATCAAATAGAGACTAAAATGGGAGAAATAATTGGCTCAAAATAACAGAATATAGTATGCTGCAGCGATGGTGCACTCAGACTTTTGGGCTGCCAATTCTCTACAATTTTTATAGCCTTATTGTTCTATAATTGCCAAATAAATAGGAATCTCTTTAAGTTGTATGACATTAGGCTGGAAAAATAACTCAGAGTTCTGGAGAACATGCCCAGCATACTGGCCCCAGAAGTTAGAATCTTGGCAACCTTATGGTACCCTGAGTCCTACCAGGGTGGCTTCTGGCTTCAGGGTGGCCCCGACAGAGGAACCAAAGTGCCATTACTGGAAGTAGTTCCTGGGTCCTATGAATACTGCTTGGGAGACAAAAAATTGTAATGATTAAATAAAGTGTTCAAAATCAAGTGCATGATGTGATAATTTGCAATTTACAAATTATAATTTAATTAATTAAATTAACTCACAAGTTACCATTTGTGGCACGTGTGTACATGTATGATGTTTAATATCTACTATTAGAAAATTTTGACTCTATAATGCATTACTGTAAATGTTTACATATTCATAACAATACATATTATTGATAACTATTAAAACCATGGTAAACATTCAATCCCCAAAATATATCCAATTTACAATCAGGAGTTTGTAATTTCATTTGCTTTGTTGGGCCACACCCAGCGATGTTCAGGGATTACTCTTGACTCTGCACTCAGGGATTACTTTTTTGGGGTACTGGGGGACCATATGGGATGCTGGGGATCTAACTCAGGTCAGACAAGTGCAAGGCATGCACCCTACCTGCTGTGCTATCGCTCAGGCCCCAGAAGTTTGTACTTTTTAGGCAACATATCTTCACTATCAACTCATGGCAATCACCCACCCTATTCTCCTAGTGTCTATTTGTGTGGGCTTGTTGATGTTTTAAAGCTTTCACTTACAAGTAAAATTATAGAGTACTTGAGAATGTTATGTAAAGTGCAATATGTCAGACAGAAAATGGCAAATTTTATGTTTTAGTTGCTGATTTTCAAACTAAAAATGGACAAAATGCAAAATTAAAAATTTTGGAATTTATGAAAGAAGTAGTGTGACCATATGTCTAATTTTTATATGTCAGTTCTGCTTTGAAGCCTATCATCATGGTATGATTTCTATTGGCACCCAATTTTCTTCTTAAAATGTCTCACTTTATGTAGCATATTGTATTGTCATTTTTGCTAAATGCATTCTTTGAGAACATTGTGTGTAGGATGGGGGTTTGCAAATAAAAATCAGTCTGGAAAAAGTGATGATTTTCCTTTGTGATCTTATAAGCAGTTATTGGCAACATGCTCTGAGAATTGCCTACTCCACCCTTCAAAAGTACTACTGACATTCATCTCGTCAGTACAATAGCTAGCTGATAACAGCCTTCCTCATACATAGCCCTGTACAAAGCATTGTGAAGAATACAAAGAAGTGGACACATTCTTCATTACTCTTCAACAACAGAGGATTTCACTAGAAAAGCAAAATATCTGTAAAGAGCAACTTAGTAACTAGATTATTGATGGTGAAAAAATCCCAACTCTAGAGAATGACATCATCAATCACGAAGAAAGCATAACACTTCGTTAGTATTAAATTAAAAATCAGGTATTCAAGTTTAATAAACTGCTTGAGTATATGCCAGATCTAATCTTTGTAATCTTAGCATTGGCAGTTGCTTAATCCATTTCTCAAGACCTCTAAGAAATAGTCAACAAAATATCAAGGAAGAAGGTAATATCACCTGTTGATGTAAAATAGCTCTGTATAAATATATACAGATATTTCTAATTAAATTTAGATAATATCTATAGAGCTCGGTACTAGTTAGCAAACTTTATGGATTTATTAGGATGCATAGTATACATGTTTCTGAGTGTGTGTACATATGTATGTGTATTATGAATCTGTATAGATAGAGAGCATTATGTGCAATATAAAGCAGCGAGCTGAACTGAAGTGGCACATTTTCTGGGATACTACACAGTGCTACATACCAGTTAAATATAATACCCCTAGTACTGATATTAAAATATACAAGTATAAAGCTGGAGATTAAATAAATTGAGTTTTAGATAACATTTACAGGTTATTTTCTATAGAATCATACCTTAGCTATACCCATAAATTTAGAATACATTATCCAATTTAAAACATAGTAAAATAATTTGTCTGGAGGCGTTTTGACAAGAAATAAAACCAAGGACATACTAGTCTGTCTAATCTGTGTTTGATTACCACAACTAACCTCTTCTCCTCTTTTCTACTTTGCTTTAACATTAAACAAGTGAGATTAATCTTTAAGGTAAAGAGTTCATGGCTTTAAATGTAGATATTAATGTGAACTCTATTGAGCTAATGTTAAGATTAATTAACAAAAGCTTTCTATTATAATGAATTAAGGCTTGTAAAAGTAAGTAAATGTTTCGGATTAGAGGTGTTGAATTTTTGGCACTTTGATGTTGTGTAAGCAAAGTAACTATGTATAACCAAAAGCATGAAAATTAATACTATAGTAACTGTTATGTGAATAAAATAAAATATTTATTTATTTCATAAATGTTATTATACCTCTGTGAGATATGCAATTACAAAGTTATTCCTCATTGGGTTTCATTGGGTTTCAGTGATACAGTGTTTAATCACCCATCCCTCCAACAGTGCACCCTTCCCAACACCAATGTCTCCAGATTCCCTCCCCCTACCCCAGCCTGTCTCTATAGCAGGCACTCTTTCTTTCTTTCTTTCTTTCTTTCTTTCTTTCTTTCTTTCTTTTCTTTCTTTCTTTCTTTCTTTTCTTTCTTTCTTTCTTTCTTTCTTTCTTTCTTTCTTTCTTTCTTTCTTTCTTTCTTTCTTTCTTTCTTTCTTTCTTTCTTTCTTTCTTTCTTTCTTTCTTTCTTTCTCTTTCTTTCTTTCTTTCCTTTCCTTCCTTCCTTCCTTCCCTTCCTTCCTTCCTTCCTTCCTTCCTTCCTGCCTTCCTTCCTTCCTTCCTGCCTCCCTGCCTGCCTGCCTGCCTTCCTGCCTTCCTGCCTGCCTGCCTTCTTTCTTTCTTTCTTTCTTTCTTTCTTTCTTTCTTTCTTTCTTTCTTTCTTTCTTTCTTTCTTTCTTTCTTTCTTTCTTTCTTTCTCTCTCTCTCTTTCTTTCTTTCTTTCTTTCTTTCTTTCTTTCTCTCTCTTTCTTTCTTTCTTTCTTTCTTTCTTTCTTTCTTTCTTTCTTTCTTTCTTTCTTTCTTTCTTTCTTTCTTTCTTTCTTTCTTTCTTTCTTTCTTTCCTTCTTTTTCTTCCTCCTCCTCTCTTCTACTTGTTTCTTCTTCTCTTAGACATTGTGGTTTGCAATACATACTTTTAAGGGTCATCATTTAGGGTCCATCTACACTCAATGCTCAGGTCTAGTTGGCATCACCATTTCCAACAATTTTAACACACTGGTTCCTTTTTCTAATAGAATATTTAAACAAATATAAGTAATAAGAATAAGTAAAAGGTTGCATCATTTTAATCACTTTATTGTCTTTTATGTAACATGTTTATATTTTGTTTGCTTACATAATTTGATGAATAAAGTTACCTTACTTCACTACCATTAAAGCAGACAGGACCTTCCACCATTGTTTCTTTGCTACTCTAGTTAATCCCCTCCCTTTGCATAGCCCCAACTTTTTTGGTGATCTCAGTTTTATACTAAAATGACAAGAGTCTGTTCTCATATATTTTCTATATACGTTTATATATTTCTATATAGTTCTATATATAGAAATCAAGTAATTTAATTTAATGTATTTAATATATAGAAAATATATAATATTCTATTTTTGTATATTTCTATTTCTTAATTTTGTTTTTCTAACAAAGTCTAAAATCATCTGCTATTTGTTTTTTTCCCTTTAATATATTTCATTTAATATTTTACTCTACCATTCCATGTAAGTTGGAGTAAGTTGCAAGATTTCATCCTTTGTTATAACCGAATAGTATTGTATTGTGTATATATAACACCATATTAGAAATTGGTTTGCTTCCATATTCCGGTAATTGCACCTAGGACTGCAAAGAGCAAAACTATTCAAACATCTTCTTGAATTAATGTGCTTGCATTCAGGGATAGGTGCCTAGAAAAGTGGGAACGCTGGGTTAAATCAGAACAAGATCAATCAATGTCTGCAGAAGAAAAGCTACTGTGAAAGAAACTGAAAATACAGCTTAGTTTCGAGCAATCTGCCTGTACTACCTCCAATGTTGTAATAATAAGCATGAAGAACAAAAAGACATGTTTAATATTTATTTTGAAATATGTAAAAATGGTAAACATGTATAAAAAAGAAAAAATGATGCCAATAAAAATGTAGGCTGCTAAGATTGAGGTAAAGTGATTAGAGGCAACCTTCATTCCAGGCAAAGTATGAAAATATCTGTAATAAATGGAGTCCTGCACTATAGTATCTCCACCACTCCAGATAACTACAAAGAGATAATTCCATTAATATATGAAATTTAAATACTGCAAAAAATCCTCTTTTTGAGTATCTCTTTCTGAATTATGGAGCACAATAGAAGTATCCAATTTATGTATTCATTTTCACAGAGGCCAAAAGCCAGGGGCCTTTCCATAGTGTAGAAACCAGAAGACAGCTGGAGTCAGCTGGAACAGCAAAGGCAATTTTCATGTCGCCAATCTATAGAGCTAATTGTGGAGTGAAAGCTTCCCAGAAGTGAAACAAAGGAAGGGCAAAGGCTTCAGTAAATGTGAAGCTGTGCTTTAGAAAGTCTGTATTTGGCACGCTGAGTCTAATATGGAAGTTATAAATTCATAGCGCTAGAGGAAGTGGGCAAGCGAATTCTATTTATAGAATTCTTGGATAGACTGTTCTTAAATTGTCCATATTTTTGTACCCTACCCAATGGACATCAGAGATAATGGATTTGAAAGTGGTTTTCATTGAAATCAAGAAGGACTCAAGTAGTGGCCCGCAAAGTAGCGTGAGAGTGATGATGAAAATGTCTGATAGGCATCATTTGAAATATATTTGTACATTTCAATCTCAGGTTAAGATATATACATCTTTTCTCCTCCATAATCAGTACAATTTGAATATTTATTTATGACTTCAGATTAAATTGATAATACATTTTTGTTCTTTATATATATATTTTTAGACTTGTTAAAAGTCATTAATGATAGTAGTATTTCCTCCAAAAGCTTTGAGAGCACAGCAATATGCAATATTGAATTCTGCTACCACTTTAACACCATATTCACTTGAATTTTCATGATATTTTTTCAAAGAATTAAAAGATCATTTCAGCTTGCCTTTGAAATGTATATGCACTCCAGTGCTATTTTTAAAACTCCCTCAGAATACTTTTACATATTAGTGGGACTATATAATAATTTAATGGTACTATATAATACTTTAACACCACAAGACATCAGGTTACTGGACAGTTTAAATTTTATTCTCTCAGCAATTTCAACCTGTATCTTATTTCCCACATTCACTCAACTCAGCTTTTTCTTCTTGATTGACTTGGAACACAGTTGCAAAATCTTCTATCCAACTTGACAATATATATACAACAGCATAATTTATACTTCTTTTCTCTCTATAATATTTATCTTTCTCTTGTTATAGTTATTATCAATACACTTATCATATTATCTATGTGTCTGTGATTTAGGGAACATAATTAATGTCTGTTTTCCAGTGTTTCCCTGGAGCAGATATATAGAACTATATCTGCTCCCAAACAAGAAAAAAATGCTCAATGTATATAGTACAGTTTCAATAATTTCTAAGGAAGGGGAAAATAGTTAGACAGAGACACCCAAGTAGCAGAAATTGTACTTTAGACCATAGTCAACAATTGATAGCTAATGGATAATGAACACTTCAGACATAGTGGTGGGACAGGGGAGAAACTTAGGAACCGATTCTATTTAGTTGGTTTCTCTTTCCCTTTCCTTGTGAGTCTTGCAAGTGGTTTGTCAATCTATTTTATTTTTTTCAAAGAACCAGCTCTTGATTTCACTGATCGTTCAGATTTTTTTTTGGTATTCCAGCTCATTGTTTTCTGATCCTAGTTTTGAATCAGAAATCAAAAGTCTACCCAAACACAAAAGTTCAGGTCCAGATGGATTCACCAGCACCACAAAACACACCCCCCCCCCCCCCCCCCCCCCCCCCCCCCCCCATCACCCCCCCCCCTCACACCCAAAAAAACCCCCACAAAAAAACACCCCCAAAACGCTAGGAATTCTTCCAAACTTTTAAAGAGGACCTACTGCCAGTCCTTTTCAAGCTCTTCAAGGAAATTAAAGAAACAAAAAAACTCTCCCAAATAGCTTCTATGAGGTATATATCACACTGATACCTAAATCATACAGAGAAGTCACAAAAAAAGAAAAGTAAAAACCAAGTTCCGTGATGAACACAGATGCTAAGATCTTCAACAAAATACTAACAAATAGAATCCAAAGACTCATCAAAAAGATTATAAACCATGACCAAGTAAAATTCATCCCAGGAATGCAAGAATGTTTCA
>JAJIBD010002761.1:57500-66556 GCA_021461705.1 Cryptotis parvus
CCACACTGGCACGTGACAGGGTCAAATGGAAATATTACTGGCGCCCCACTCTAGCAAATCGATGAATAATGGGATGTCATTGATCAAGTGATCAAGTGATATGGCTAGCAGGTCCACGAAATATTTTCATTTTCTCTGTTTATCAGAGCAATGCAAATCAAATTGATTATGAGATTTATCATGATACTCCTATTTGGGGTACCAAAATTAAAAGTCTAGAAAATAGCACATGTTTGTGAGGTTGTGGAGAGCAAGGAACTGTTGAATATAAATTTCAAGCCTCTAAAAGAAAATATGAAATATTTTCAAAATATTGAAATCAGAGGCCAGAACAATAGTAAAGCAGATAAGTGTTTGCCTTGCACAAGGTAACCTAGGTTCCATTCCCGTGTCCTGTATAGTCCACTAAGCACCACCATGTGTAATTCCTGAGTGCAGAGCCAGGATTAACTGCTAACTGTCACTGAGTGTGACCCAAAAACACAAAATGCCAAAAAAATGAGAATAGATATACCATTCATATTTAGGAATTCCATTCCTAAACATATATCCAGATAACACAAAAGCTTTCCTAAAATGACAAATACAGTTTTATGTTCATTATAGCTCTATTTACAATAGTCAAACTCTAAAGTACTGGAGTTCCTAATGTAATATTGGTGAATTAAAAAGTTACAGTATACAGTGACCACAATCGGAGTGTAATTACTGTACCATCAGATTCTGTCTTGCCTTTTGATGTAATATGGTGCAATGGAACCCATATTGCTAAGTAATATAAGTCATATAGAGAAAGGAAAACACCAGCTAATATCACTCATATGGTAGGTAGAAAAGAGCATGGTAATAATTCCTGATTTTTTAAAAATGGAATGGAGTGACAGCACAGTGTATAGCGCACTTGCCTTGCAACCAGTGAACCTTAGTTTGATCCCAGGCACTCCACATGATCTCCATGCCTGCCAGCATGCCAGAAAAGCAAAGCCTGAGTGCAAGGCCTGAGCATAGCCATGCATGGCCCCCAAACAAAATAATAAAAAAGTAAAAAAACACCTAAAACTGATCCTAGATCTAGGTTACCAAAGAAGGGAGTAGAAGATGGATATTGGACATTAGGGGGAGTAATACAAATCTTTTAGTGGTGCTATGATATGGTAACATTCTACTCCTAAAACATTTGAGCACTTACACATTTTTCGACTAATAATACTTTCATCACTTGAGTACTTGAATCCCGTTATTCATTGACTTGCTCTTGAGCGGGCGCCAGTAACATTTCCATTGGACCCTATCACGTGTAGCCCAATGGCATGTGGTTGATTCAGGAATATGAAGGAGCCTCAAAACGTTCCTTCAGGGTCTTGACAAGGAAGTTTGACCATCTTGTGGGTGGACGGCCACGTGATCTTTTGACATCCCTCGGGATCCAGTCGGTAACGGCTCTAGTCCAGCAGTTGTCTCCAAATCGCATTACATGTCCACCCTCTCTGATTTTCGATGCCTTGGCAAACGAGACAACATCCCTGATTCTGGAATAGCGACGGGGATCGGAACTCTGGATTCCTTCTCTCACTTGAGTGAGGTGTGATATTCCAAGCATAGCTCTTTCATTTCCTCTTTTGGGAGACCCAAATAGCATTCTCATCCTGCTTTCGTAAGGCCCAGGTCTCTGAGGTGTATGTTAATGCAGGGAGAATGGTGGAGTCAAAGAGATGTGCCCGGAGCCGGAGGTTCTTTGTTCTTTTGGCTATTTCTTCGATGTTCAAAACCAGTAATACTTTCATAAAAAATCAATAAATAATTGGAGCTTTGAGAAATAGTATAGTAGGCAGGCTCTTGACTTGCACTGAGTGGACTTAGATTCTATTCCTGGCACTACCTATGGTGCCTTCTACACCTCTAGGAGTGATCCCCAAAGCAGAGTCCGTAGTCTTTCCTGAGTATAGGCTGGTCATTCCCCAGCTTTTTCTATATAAGACAGAATCAGTACAAACATGCTTATTTTTTTTCTGGGTTTTTTTTTTTTGGTTTCTTGAGCTTTTTTTTTTATTTTTAAAATTACAAAGATATACAATTAAAAAAGTTCATATTTGGGTTTTGGTCATACAGTGTTGCAGCACCCATCCCGCCACCAGTGCCCATCTCCCACCACCAACGCCCCCGGTTCCCCTCCCCCCCCCCCCCCAGCCATCCTCCATGGCAGGTTCTTTATTTCTTTCCATTTCTCTCTCTTTCTCTCTTCTTCCCCTCCAGACTATGGATTACAGAACATACATTAAAGGGTTGTCATGTGTATCTTTTGGCCTCTATTTGATGCTCAGTTCTAGGTTGGCATAAGTACCCTCAAACATGTTTAAAACAGCTTAAAGAAACTTTTAGAAAGAATAAAATGACTTTAAGAATACATTTGAGAAAGCAAAAATGTGTAAAATGTACTCAGATGAATGTCACAATATCTATCATCTAATAAACAATGAAAAAACGTATGCATAGCTACAGTAAGATATAACTAATTAATAACATGAATTGACAATGCCCTCATTAGAAATGATATAAAAAAGATATATTGTTATTTTAGATTCATTTTGTATGTCCAAGAAGCTAAAATAAAATCTTACAATGGAGACTGAAGATATATAATAGATCTCCAAAACTCTGTGAAAACAAAAATCTAGGATTTCTAAAATAAAAACTATGGATTAGAATAATTGTATATTAATCATAGATGAAATATGGCTCAACAATTCAGCAAAAAAATAATTCAGAATGTAACACTGAGAAGGGAAACCATCTTGGGTGGCAAAGGAAAAATCAAAAATATTTTTTTATTAAAGCATAAAGATTATCATTGAACATTAAGTCAATTTAAAGATGTCCATATAGGCCTAATTTATATTTTGTCTTAGTCATGCCATTTTTCTTCTACTCAAAGAACTTCATTTGTTTGCCCTAATGTGTCTGTTGATGAGCTTTTTTCATTTTTGTTCTAAGGAAATGTCATTTTCCTCTTATTTTAAGAATATAGATTTTATCTAAGGAAGTTTAAGCTAGGATGATACTCTTTTTACTACTGTCCTGTCCCTTCCACATCTACATCTTATTTATAGAGACATATATTCCATAAACATACATATTTGGTTAGATTTATATTAAAACAGTGAAATTAATTTTTGTTGTTGACACAAAACAATGTTGCATTTTTAATTTCAGTTTCTATTAGCTCATTGTTGGCATAGACTAGGCAATTTTGTGTGTATTTAAAAAATCCCAAAATCTTGCTATAATCAATTGTTTATTTAATATGAATTTGATAGTGTTTTATTAACTTTAAACTATCAAATAAAGCTTTTTAATAAGATGATTTTTCATAAAAAACAAAGAAAACACTAGGAAATCCTAAAAAACAAAATTCACAGAATAAGAGAGATCAAACATGTAATACAGAAAAAGGCTTATGTTCTTACAATATTATGAATGAAAAGGTGAATTTGCGTGTTTGGGTGTAGTTAAGCCTGGTTTAACTCTGCATATGATTCCCTGAACACTGGCACGAGTTATCCTTAGAAAAAAAAGCCTAGAGTTAGCCGTGAGTATTGTTGGGTGTGATACAATCCCAACTAACCCCCACCTGTCACAAAAAATATAATAAATAAATACATACATACATTAATTAATTAATTAATATTTTTTAAAAAGACTGGTGGAAAACTTAAATACCGTAATTTGATTTTTATTCCTGACATAAGGAAATTTACTCCAAGTGGGAGTTGGAAACTGTGTATGACTGAAACCCAAACATGAACATCTTTGTAATTGTATACCTCATGTTGGTATCACTTGATCACTTGATCACTTGACATCCCGTTATTCATCGATTTGCTCGAAGCGGGCGCCAGTAACATTTCCATTGGACCCTATCACGTGCCAATGTAGCCCAATGGCATCTGGTTGATTCAGGAATATGAAGAGCCTCAAACCGTTCCTTCAGGGTCTTAACAAGGAAGTCTGACCATCTTGTAGGTGGGCGGCCACGTGATCTTTTGACATCCAGTGGGATCCAGTCGGTAACGGCTCTAGTCCAGCGGTTGTCTCCAAATCGCATTACTTGTCCAGCCCATCTGATTTTCGATGCCTTGGCAAACGAGACAGCGCCCCGGATTCTGGAATAGCGACGGAGGTCAGAACTCCGGATTCCTTCTCTCGCTTGAGTGAGACGTGATATTCCAAGCATGTTGGTATAATAAAAAAAAATTAAAAAAAGAAACTATGTACTAGGTAGTGCATTGCTTCAATTATAGAGTATAAATCATCAAAACCAGAATAATATTGCTACATAAAATATTCTATTCAATACTAAATGGAAATATAATCATTTAGTTATATGACTTAATCATATGATTTAGTAATCATCACTACACTATCACTATCTTCCCGTTCATCATCATTGCTAGAGCGGCACCAGTAATATCTCTATATGTCCTGTCTCAGCTAGTAGAACCCAAAGGCATCCGCTGCCCAGGAACATAAGAGCCCGAACCATTATATTAGGTCATGGAATGACCTAATATAAATGTTACTGGTACTGTATGATACATATGATTACTACTACTAATACCAGTAGTAATCATATGATTAGATTTTCCATTGGCACTGTAATGTTAATTGTCTAAATTCTTCAGTTATAATTTTTAAAAGTGCTCTCTGGCACACTTTAAAAGTCAATATAGATAATTCAGATAGAAAGGATCAAGTGAAGAAAACAGCACTTGAACATTTACAAAGGACATTTAAATTGATATAACACTTACAGAGCAATTTGACAACACTTGCTCAAAGCCTTTAAAATTATTTGTTACCTTTTATTAGAACAATTAACACCCTCTTTAACACTAAGTAAACAGATAATTGTTCCAATATGTATCTCTGAATGGGTCACTGAAACATTCTCCAAAGGGAAATGTCTGCAAGCAATATAAATACCACAGTAGTGCAAGTATAAAATCATTAATTTGGATTATAAACTTTTCATATAGCATTCTGGTTAGACATCAATAATGTAAAAATTATATGAATGCGATTATATAAATGCAAAATTATATGAATGCAATTCAAATGGCAAATTATACAACACTATCTCTGCAGCACTATTCAAACTATTTAAGAGTAGGGGTCACACCTTACTGTGCTCAGGACTTACTCCTACATTTGCACTCATGGATCACTTTTCATGGACCCTGGGGACATTGTGGAATGGCAGGGATACAAACTAAATTGGGCTTATGCTAGTCAAGCACCCTACTCACTGTGCTATCTCTATAGTCTCTTTTCAAACTTTTTATGTAGATTTATAAGGGCAAGCACATACATAGCCCAGCTAAATTCAGAGAAGTTAAGATATTTTGAAGCAATAATAACAACCAAACATGCAATAGATGGGGATCAAAAATAAAGTGCTGAGACATTTACAATGTATATAACTGACCCATTTTAATACCCAGCACCACATATGATCCTCTGAGCACTGTCAGAAGTGAGTCCTTATTGCAGGACTAAGTCATAAGCACTTATGGCTCAGGCTCAAATGTCCCACCAAAAGAAAACAACATAAATTCAAATGAAATACTATACTTTTGGTTCATAGTTTATAAAAGAATACAATTACTGAGACCAATTTGACAAATTACTTTTAACATTTATTAAGTTTTTATATTAGTATAAAATATTAGAAACCACCAAGATGACTAATAATGCAGATTGCTTTAAGTTACATAATATATGAAAAATTGATAGGCACATGTTTGAAATGATTCTTCAAGCATTAATATGTGATTAAAGAAAAATTTCCCTATAAAATTAATTAAAAATCAAATTATGAAACATATAGCCCCTATTGTTTCAGATATTAAAAAGTTATTTAAAATTATTTGAAAAATAGTTTATTTCTAGAATGTGGTTTGGGTTAGTTATATATTTTTTCTTTATTATGCAGATTCTATAATAAACACTTATTAATTTTATGAACATTATAGAACCTATAAAAACAATTTCCTTAATAAAAAATTTTGCTTAGCATTTTTCTTGCTTGTTTCTTCTTTGTTTACCAGATTATAGTAGATAGTGTGTTTTTAATTTAATGCAATAAAATGTACGTGCCTGGGGATATTTCATTTTAGGATTTCTACCTATGGGACCATTATTTCCTTGTTAAGTATCTTCATCTAAAAGGAATAGTCAGCAAATATGCTGAGAAATGTCTTTTCTTAGAAGATAAAAATTAGTGCATTAAAAGTAGGTACAGGCCAAAAAGACATATTTTGAAAATTCTGCCGTTTTGATCTCTGGGTTCCCATTCAAACAGGCAGTGCAGCAGTTTTAACAATGGGGATCCAAATAGTATGTTAATTATTCTATGTTTCCTCAAAGGGAATAACACTGTGTCTGTCCACTCTCTCATTTTGTAAGGCAGGGAAAGAAAGAATAAAGGGAACCCATGATTTCTCTGATTCTTTGAATGTTGGCTCTGCTGAGGAGCAAAGGTGCATCAGCAAACCAACTGATAGAATGCATTGAACCTCAATTTTATCATCAGAAAATATGAGATTAAAGATTTTTAATTTGTATAATGTTAGAGCAATTGTAATTAAGCTGTTAAAAGCACCAAAGCTTCCTACTACATCATAGTATGATGTAGTAGGCAAGTGACATCTTGTCACAGGTCTGAGAGTATATAGAATTGTGTCATTTTAGCAATGACATAGTAAACTCTGTACAGCAACATGCTAAGTAGGTTCATGTATAATTGTGAGACTTTTCCCTTTGAATTTAAAGTCACTTGTAGATGGTATTAAGATGAGACCATGATTTTATTGAGACATATCTGTTGAGATGCCTCTCCATTAGCCATTACATTAACGTTTAGATTAGGCATTCCTAAATACAATTGCTAAACAAGTTTTAGAATGCCACATAATGATGTTGCCCCAAGCAAAGCTTTGATTGATATTTCCATTGCACTGATTTTGTCTTATTTAACTCACTAACTTGTTGCTTATATGATAATTAGCCCTGTGATAAAAAAAAATAAAACTTAAAAAAATTGGTGATGATGCTGTCAAGAAGAACATATACATACATATGTTTACTTAATTCTGTTTGTTTCTTAATATGATAAACTATGGACAGTTGCAGAAGTAGACTGGTATAAAATTTAACACAAAACTATTTTGCTCTTATACATTCTATCAATTGTCCACTCTGATATGAATGGTCAGCAATGTCTGTAAAAGGAATATGCCATTTGTAGACCAGAAGACGCAGAATGCATTTCTCCTTTTGATGTTAATGAATGTGAGCTTGTTTGGTATGGACTTATTGAAATGCTCCTGCTGTTCAACTTGCAGCTAGGGTGTGCATCAGACTGACAGCCAAGTAGCCATGAAACCTGACATGGAAAGTTGCACATCAGTGCTCTCACCAAGAAACAGGATACAAAATGTGTTTGCATGCTTATGACTACAAGGTAATGAAGGGCAGACAGCTGGTCCCTAGACTTCATGAAAAATTGCTTCAGTAATCTACTCATTTATGAATGCATTGGCAATTAGTACCAGCTAAGCCCCAGAAACTGTACAGGGATTTCTTTTGACGTAATATAAGGAAGTACTCTTTCAAAAGCACAAGTGCGTCTTTATGCACTTAGACAGGTACCGAATGACAACAGTTTTTGCTTATACCAGTAATGATTTTGCCTGCTTGAATGATCAACAAAGAAGGTGAGACCTAGTTAAATGATTATATAAAGTAATTACTCTACTTCCTTCACATATGGGCTATATGGACACACACACATATATGTATACATAACCTAAATATTGGCCAAGTTTTTCTGTTCATTTCATAATTAGTCACTAGTGAATTGTCAGCATATGAATAACTATACTGTGAGATAAAAATTTTCTTATTTTTATGACCTGGACTGTAGCTCCTAATATTAAGGAATTTCCTCAAATTTCAAGTGCTTTCTCTGATCTGCAAGACATATGATTCAGACAGCACACAACCCTCAACGTGTTGGGAAGTTTGCAAATTGCTAAAATAAAAAGGGACCTGGTTTGTGTATCTGTGAACACCTCTTTAGTTGTTATAGTGGTGGGCTTTTCTATGCTTTAGAAATACATCTCAGGATACATATTTTATGATGCAAAGAAACAAAGTGGAAAGGATGTGGTGAAAGACAAGCCCAAACTGGTTTATAGAGAACCTAGAACTGGTCTTTTCATTTTTGTTTTGTTTTTGGTCTTAATAATCCTCCCCGCTATACCTCAAAGTATTTAGGATACAGATAGGAGACACTGTTGCAGATTTAAATGGTGAGTAGTTGAAGGTAATGAACATCAATAACAACTTTTGTTCAATAACAAATAATCATCAGTAATGCTAAGTGGATCCCCATAGCAGATCAGTAATGCTAGTGGATTGCCACCTTCAGGCAAACCCTTGCTTCTTTAAAGCACTGCATCATTGAAGGTTTTCATGATCTCTGGATTTCAGTTTCCATCGTGATTTTATGTAGGCAAAAGCAATTGCTAAGTCTGATGCTTTCTTGTTCCTCAGTTTTAACAGCTAATATGAAATGCCAAACCACCACTAATTGAAAATTGATTTTGAAATCAATTAAATAGGTGGTTCAATGAAGAACAACATGTGGAGAAGTTTCATCAAATTCTTTGCTCCCGACTGGAAGTCTGTTTTAATTTCTCAGGCTGGGACCTAAGTAGTAATTTTAAACATGCTATCCTCAGAATAATTTACAAATTTAACTATTGAGCATGGTAGCACAGCTTACCAAGAGAACCTTACTTCTGAGTTACCAGAAGATCAAGTTGGTTGTATTTTTGAAAGGATAATTCTAGCCAAATCTTTATTAGTTATGAACAAAGTATGCATTATCTTTCTGTTTCTCATCTTATGGATTTTATGATTCTAGGATGCCAGCACTGTCTCACCACAGTCTTAATGTGTGAGGTTTGTCAATCAAATTCACTAGGTGAGAAAAA
>JAJIBD010002762.1:0-55000 GCA_021461705.1 Cryptotis parvus
TTCCCTTTCTCTCTCTTTTCTCTTTTCCTTCCCTTCCAAGATTTTTAACATGAAGTTTTCATTAAACTGACTGCCCTTCAAGTTCCATTAGCTCTGAGTTTTCCTTTGGTGATACTGTCTAAAGAACCCTGAATTCCAATGTCAAGCTCTTTTGGAAAATGTTGGTTAGTGTTCTACAGTTGAAACAGAAGACTGAACTAGGGAACCCAGATGAATATATGTCGGGCCAAAGGTGCTTCTAAAAAGGATAGAGTTCATGTTTGTTCAGAAGACCTAGTAAAGCAAAGACCTTTTTATAGAGAATAGAAATTATTGTTCATTGGAAACCTCTGAGAGCATGACCTTCCCATTCTTCATCCCTCAAGTCAGATCACAAAAGACAAAAATGTGCTCCCTGATGTTTTTCCAGAGCCTCCCAGAGATTCCCACAATGCAGTTTAGAGTCATTTGCTTTTTTTTATGGACGCAGAAAATAAAGTTCTGTGTCCAGGAAGTCTCCTATTTGGAGTTCTTATCTTCAAAACTTTGCAAGGGATGAGGGCTAATGATTCATAGTAGTACCAGTGATTTCAACCTATAAATTGAGACTGTCTAGGCATAAATTACTCAGAGCCTTAGGCCAGACGCAGCAGCCCCTTGTTTAAACAATCTGTTCTAATCCCTTTGGCTAACAGGCTTCCACTCCAGGGAATAGCCTGGAGGACTGCCAGAGTACAGGTCCCAACATGAGCCATGATTTTAGCCTACTTCTGGTGGGACTTTGGAGGACCCCCTCTCTCAAACCAAAGTCATTTAAATCAACTTTTCCACCACTGCAAAACCAAAAATAATCCTGGATTGACTTTTAAATGTACTCAAATAGAGAAAAAGCCTTTAAGTCCCCTGTCCTCTGTAGGATCTGTTTTCCTAGCTGGGAGATAGCTACACAGATCCAGAGTCAGCTACATAGATACTGAGAGCTTGATTCAAACTCCCTTTTTAACACCTCTCCTGACACTACCATGGGCCTGTTGATTCTAAGCATAAAGTTATCAAGATCATTTGAGGGATAGAAGATAGTTCAAAAAGAGTTTGTGAACATATTTTGCTTGCTGGAGTCTCTAGTTAATCCCCCTAGCTCCTCATGGTGTCTAAGAATCTCAGAAATAACCCTGAGCAATGGGCCAGTGGTATGAGTACTGTCAGGTCTCAAAAATGAAAAGAGAATGAAATATGAAGAGAAGAGAGTGGAGGGGAGAAGATAAGGGAGAAGAGAAGAGGGGAGGGAGAGGGGAGTAGAGGAGAGGAGAGGGAGTAGAGGAGAGGAGTGGGGAGGAGAGGAGAGGGAAGGGAGGAGAGGAGGAGAGGAGAGGAAAGGGAGGAAAGAGGATAGGAGAGGAGGGAGGGAGGGAGGAAAGGAGAGGAGAGGGGAGGGAGGAGGAGGAGAGGAGAGGCAAGGCAAGGTGAGGGAGGAGGCGAGGGGAGGCAGGGGAGGCGAGGGGAGAGGAGGGGAAGGAGGGAGGAAAGGAGAGGAGAGGGGGGGGGAAGAAAGGAGGGGAGAGGAGGAGAGGAGAGGCAAGGCAAGGTGAGGGAGGAGAGGTGGGAGGGTAAGGAGGGGAGGAGAGGTGAGGGGAGGCAAGGGAGGGAGGGAGAGGAGGGAAGGGAGGGAAGAGAGAGGAGGGGGGGAGGGAAGAGGAGATGAGGAGAAGGAAGGGGAGAGGAGGGGAAGGGAGGGGAGGAGAGAGGAGGGAGGGGAGGGAAGAGGAGATGAGGGGAAGGAAGGGAGAGGAGGGGAGGGAGCAAGGGGAGGGTAGGAGGCAAGGGGAGGAGGAAAGGGAAGGGAGGTGAGGGGAAGGGAGGCGAGGGGGGGAGGGAGAGATGGCGAGGGAGGGAGGGGAGAGAAGGCGGGGGAGGGGAGAGGAGGCAAGGGGAAGGGAGGAGAGGAGAGGAGAGTCGAGGGGAGGCGAGGTGAGTGGAGGGGAGGAGAGGGCAGAGGAGGGGAGGTGAGCAGAGGGGAGGAGAGGAGAGGAGAGGAGAGGAGAGGAGAGGAGAGGAGAGGAGAGGAGAGGAGAGGAGAGGAGAGGAGGGGAGGGAGGGAGGGGAGGGGAGGAGAGGAGAGAGGAGAGGGGAGGGGAGGGGGAGGGAGAAGACTCATATTAATTGAATTTAATAGGAGTCTGTAATAAGAGGTGAACTTGAGCCCATGGCCTCCCTAAATAGGAATTTAGAAAGCCTCCTAGGAGGGATGTATGGTGGCTGCTGACCCCAGCACTTTTCAAGCTGCTCAGAAAATGCTGACTCTTCCAGTGGATCATGATCGTGTGGCTTCTCCCCTGTGGGTTCTCTAGTACTGGTGTTTTATTTATACTTCCTGGAAAGTCAGAAGCTAATTCCAAGCAGTTGACCATTGGGCAAAGAAAGATGCCAAGATCAGTAGGGTCCTATTGTCCTAACATGGGCCCCTCATGGGGTACCCAGCATTTGGGTAACCAGTTCCAGGTCATTGAAGAAAGAGTATGTTTATGGGAGTTGTTAATCTGTGCTTCTGAGTGTGGGCTTAGGGACTGGGCACTGTTCTGTTCTGAAAGGCTGCTGTGTTCTCTGGAGAAGTAAATTTTCATACCAGACATCCTCTACTTCCATTGAAGTACCGTCCTTGTTTCTTTTCTGTCTCACTTCACTTTGATTTTGTTATCATCTTCCTAACTAACAGAAGAAATTTTGGTACAAGGAGTGGCCCCACTGAGAAGAATCAAGATAGGATCTTTGCTTTTATTTTTATTTATTTATTTATTTATTTATTTTGCATTTTGGGTCACACCTGGTGATGCTCAGAGGTTACTCCTGGCTCAGCACTCAGGAATTACTCCTGGCGGTGCTTGGGGGACCATATGGGATGCGGGGAATCAACCCCGGGTGGCACAGACTGGATGCATGCAAGGCAAATACCCTACCCGCTGGGCTATCGCTCCTGCCCTGGATCTTTGCTTTTAATTGACTACTTCAGAGCTGCCATGAGTCAAAGGTTAAAGAGGTCTTACAGCATTGGGTGTAGTTGTATGATCAAGGTATTGGTTTGTTCAAGGTTCTGCATGAACACCACAGATTGGATGACTTGTAAACCAAAGAAATTTATTTCTCACACTTCTGGAGGCTGTAATTCAAGATCAGATTACTAGCATTTTAAGGTTCTGGGGAAGATTCTTTCCAGGAGTCAACTTCCTGTAACTTCTCATTATGATTCCTATGGTCCCTAGGTTACATAAAATAGCTAATAAATGCTATTAAATTGTGTTTACATTATTTAATAGTGTAATATATAGTATATACTATCTTTTTGTTGTTTAAACTATACTTTTATATAGTGTATACTATATTTCTGTTGTTTAAACTATATTTTAGGCAAAATAAAAAGAAGTGTTGCCATTCTTAGAATATCATAGATCTAACTACACAGTGCAGGTTTTTAAGCTTTATGGTTGACTAAATCTTCAAATTTCAAAATGCAGATACAGAGGAAAAATAGCCCTTACCATAAGAAGCAGGGATAAAGACATTTTTGGAAATTAGTTAAAATAGGCTTAGATTTTCTTAAGGTTATTCCTAGTGAATGTAACCTTATGGCAGGAGATCCCAAAGGAAAAATATTCAAAAGTCTGCACTACATTCATGACACCAGTGAAACTGTGTGGCCAGGAAACCAAAAGATGAATTCCCTGTGCCCTGTAGCATTCAGAGGTTTGTGACATAAAATACCAAGGAATGTTCTAGATTGCATGGGAAAACAGATCAGGAACTACATACAGGTATAATTTTACTACTCTTACCCTTTACAGGGACATCTAACAATGTTTGGGGGGCATATTTGATTGTTATGACTTGGGTAGTGGTACTGGATACAAGAGGGTACTGATTAGGGTTTCTGATAAGAATTTTACACTTCCCAGGAGAATCGCAAAAGATTATCACCTGGCCTCAAATGTGAAGAGTGCTGAGGTTGAAAATTTCTGGGCTAGATGATCTTAATATCTCTTCCAACTCTGAGTTTTAGAGTCTTGTAAAACTTCTAGACTTCTGGCCCTAGAAATCAATGATTCTGAATTCATATAAGAGAGAAACGAGGATATAATATCAATGTTATTAGTCCTTTTAAAATTTTAGTTTCTAGTGTGTCACAGACCCAAAGATATTGAATGAATTTTCCCCTAAAGAGTTGATCAGTAATTGTTCTTACGTCTCAGAGGAACTCTGTGCCCCTGATAACCCCAGTTTGTTCGAGCCACAGCAACTGGTGGAAGGGATAGAGAACTCTGGAAAACTCAAATGGAGAGAGTAGAACTTGGTAGAAATCTACTAAGTCAGTGAAAATAATACCAGCAACGCTGAGTTCATGAAAGGAAATTGCCTGGATAATGAATTTGTTGAGAGCTAATTTCCAGGAATCCAGTCTTAGATAAAATTGCTGAAATATCCAACTCATCAAATTTACCGACTCACCACATTTGTATGTTGTGTTGTTTAGTTAAAATACTAACCCACTGGACTTTCTGAATGTCTTTGGGAAGTCTCTTCAGCATATGCTAATTTTTTAACTGAGAATCGTCTTCCTACTAATTCTGATTTATGTTGACTGGTTTTGAATTTAGAATTGAATTTTAAGTCTTAATTTAATGTCACCTAAATTCTACTTTATTGTGAAAACTGTTGATAGTTAATTAAAATTACATCTTCACTTTCTAGCCACTTGCACAGAGTTTCAGAGGCAGAAATGGATCAAAGTGTTGTGATATATTTGAGGATTCCCAAAAGAGATTACTCATGGTGTTATTATTGCTATTTAATTACGTTATAACTGTTCATATTTTTTTGTTGTCCCAAGTCATTTACTGAGAGTCAGTGCCAAAAGCCCATTTTCAGCATGGGATGGGTAGATGTTTGGCAAAAGGTGGAGCATGGCTTTCTTTTTGCCCAGTTTCTGGGTTGTACTAGCCAGCTGAACACTGAAAGGAGAAACCAACTGAAAGTCTTTTCTCATTCCTGAACATTTTTCTGTCTCTTCCATGGGGGTGGGGGAAAATCAAACAAAAGATTTTAACTTTCAAATGGTTTCTGCTCTTCCCAACTTACCTCATGAGGAAGAGACACCAAACCGCACCCCTGAATAACTACCTAAATTCTCCCCAGACAGAATTTACTAAAGAGAAACTTTGGAATGCACACACAGTGGAATATGGCTCAGCTATAAGAAAAAGATGAAATTATTCAACTTACTGCTACGTGGATGGAACTGGAGTTCAATGCTCATGGATAAACACCAAGTGAAGTCATAGGATATTGAGCGAAAGAAAGAAACAGATACAAAATTATCTCTCTAGTATGTGATATAAAAAAAAAAGGGAACAAGGAATGACAAAAATCAACATAATCTAAGAAATGGTTTGCAAACAAAGCTTACCAGAGAGTGAGACATGAGAAGTAAGGTGAGTCAGAAAAGTGAGAGGAGCTTAATGTGGAGAATCTCTAGACACTGATAGAGAAAAGTAGGCACTACAATGGAGGATCTGGTATTGAAATGCTGTGTGTATAAAACCCTACTATTGATAGTATTGTGAAACTATAAATCCTGGTGACCAAATTAAAATTTAAATAAATAAAAGCTACCACTCCTAGTGTTCCACCTTGTCACCTCAGTAGATGGTACTGGTTTCTCCGCTCAACCCTGTGTGTTCCCTGTAGTTTGAAGAAAGGAATCTGTTTTTCATAAACTCAATCAGTCTCATGATCCTTTTGGCATTGCTGGTCAATAATCTGCCAACTGAGGGACTTCTCCCTCTGATAATAGTAGTCATGAGTCAAAGACCAAGTGCATAGTCAGGAACGAATCACCTTGGAAGCAGAAGGAACAATCATTTTCAATTTAACCTGTGACAACTACTGGCCAGAAATAGTAAACTAAGGTTGATTGATTATCTGATAAATATTTAAAATAAAAGAATATTGGTAAAGACAAAAATAGATATTAAAAGATTTTGTATTTGCTAATGTACTAAAAGCTAACTTACCTTTGTCAAAATATAGGTTATTTCTGATAACTAAAAAACTCAATAGATCTTAATTTCTATCCTTATTGGATACTATACATCACAATTGTGCAAGTGATGAGATATTTTTCCTAGACTCCTGATTTCTAAATTAATTTAAATTTAAACTAAATCATCAATACTAAAAATAAATTTTGTTTACATTTAAGCTTGAAAACATATAGAGTGGCTAAGCTTTAAATTAGATTAAATTAAAGTTTTATAATCTGAAACATCCAAAAAGAATCAAGTTAGCTATCACTAAAATAATTCCACATAAATAGCACAGACTAGAAAATTCCTAGGTGAAATGCTGAAATATATTACCAATGTTAAAGTGCTTTGTTATAGCTCATATTCAGAACAAAATTAGGTATTCATATTATGTTGAAATCATTCCTGTTAAAGCATCTAAACATTCTAGTCAGATGTTACAAAGTATCCAATTTAGTAAATTTGATGCTTTACTCAACAACAGAATTAATCATTTGGCCAATTGTGCTTAGTAATTGCTCTTCAGGAAATAAATTCAGTCCCAAGGATATTTGAAAGGGAATAAGGTTCAGAATCAGTGTTTTTAAAAATCTGGGCAAACAATAACTTTTCTTGAATATTTCCCTTGAAGACCTTGATTTCCGTAGGCAAGGCAATTGAGTCACCCAAATAATTAGCAACCCCATGCGGACACATGGCTGGGGGGCAGGGCAGGGCATAGAAAGACAAAAGTTCCTGAAGCTCAGCCTGCTGCTCCACCCTTTCCTGTAGGGTTGATCTCTGATTGAGATCAGTGATGCTACAGAAGACAGACCTCACTTCCTGCGAAGGACCAACAACCTTCACACCCAACCTCTCCCAGAGTAATGGGTCTATGTCATAGCTCCTAAATCTCTGCTGCTCTTCCACCCTGCTAGTTATATTTCCTGTCACCCACTGAAGATGGGCAGAGAAGGAAAACAGCAACTTTCAGCCTAATTTTCCATAGTCTCCAGGGTGGTCTAACGACAAAACTCAGCAAAGCAGGAACACTGGGAAACCAAGGGGGAAGAGAAGTCCACCAAGAATTAGGGGTAGGTACAGTAAGCAGAACCAACAACAACCGCCTCTGTAGACCTTCAGAAAATGACTCTAGTGAAGTTATGAGAAAGTTTAGTGAGCTCAAGCAAGCCATGACACAGATAGTCAGCAAAGCATAGGAAAGTATGAGAGCTAAAATGAGAAAACTACAAGTAGAAATGGAAAAAAATGAAGAATATAGTAGGTTATATAAAAACAAAACTCATTAGAAACTCTGAGCAGCAGAATAACAACAGCTGAAGAAAAAAACAAGAATCTCCAAGATGAGATGTAGAAAACAACAGAACATGGAGCAAAGTCTGAAAAGAAATGAACTGTAAGATAAACTAAGAAGGATAATATAAGAATCATTAGAGTCCCTGAGGACCAGCAAGGCAAATATGGTAAAATAGATAGATAGATAGATAGATAGATAGATAGATAGATAGATAGATAGATAGATAGATAGATAGATAGACAGACAGACAGACAGACAGATAGACAGACAGACAGAGACAGACAGACAGAAAGACAGATAGACAGATAGATAGACAGACAGATAAACAGATAGATAGATAGGTAGGTAGGTAGGTAGGTAGGTAGATGATAGATAGATAGATAGATAGATAGATAGATAGATAGATAGATAGATAGATAGATAGATAGATAGATAGATAGATAGATAGATAGATAGATAGATAGATAGATAGATAGATAGATAGATAGATAGATAGATAGATAGATAGATAGATAGATAGATAGATAGATAGGTAGGTGGGCAGGCAGACAGACAGACAGACAGACGGAGCGGACGGACCGGACGGACGGGCGGTCAGACAGACAGACAGACAGACAGACAGACAGACAGACAGACAGACAGACAGACAGACAGACAGACAGACAGACAGACAGACAGACAGACAGACAGACAGACAGACAGACAGATAGATAGATAGATAGATAGATAGATAGATAGATAGATAGATAGATAGATAGATAGATAGATAGATAGATAGATAGATAGATAGATAGATAGATAAAGTACAGTCGGTGACATGAAATAAGCAGCAAGCTGATTCTGATGCTCTCATGTACTTCCCATTCATGCCACAAAACTGATCACTGAGTTCATAGACTGCCTGAAGCTGAGGTGCCATGTCTAGATTACTTAAAATCATTACTCTTGGTATGTTCATGATCAGATACACGGGGCAGAGTGCTACCAGCTCTCCCTATGCCCAGCTGATTATGAGGCGCCCAGGAGGGAAAGCAAGTTCTAGCCCTGGCCCACAATCCCAGCAGAACCTTGCAAGAAGTCAGAGGGACACCCACACCATGAGGGCCACCATTTTCTACATCCAGACTCCACAACTCGTCAGAGCTCCACCCAGCAGAAGAGTTCATCCCTGCTCATCAGAGTCCCACCATACAGTAGTCTATTTCAAGCCCAGGTATGCCTGATCCAGAGACTCAAATACTCAGGGCAGAGCTGCTACCAGCTCTCCCTGTGCCCAGCTGATCATGAGGTGCCCAGGAGGGAAGGCAGGTTCTAGCCTTGGCCCTCCATCCCAGCAGAGCCTCGCAAAAAGCCAGAGGAACCCAACATCATGAGGGACACCATTTTCAACATCCGGACTCCACAGCTCATCAGAACTCCACCCAGCAGAAAAGCTGATCTTTCCCCATCTCATCACGATCACGATCATGATCTTCCCGTTGATCATCTATTTGCTAGAGCGGGCACCAGTAATATCTCCATATGTCCTATCTCATGCCAGTACAGCCAGGGGCATCGGCTTGCTACAGGAACATAAAGAGCCTCAAACCATTATATTAGGTCATGGGAATGACCTAATATAATTGTTACTGGCATTTGGCATGTAAAATACAACACGAAAAGCTTGCCAGGCTTGCCAAGTGGGAGGCAACTCTTTAAAACACCTCCAAATAAAGCATTTATTGATGAACCGCGTGGCCGCTTGCGGCATGCGAGCTGGGCTGTGATGGGCTGGTCTGCTGGGTGGAGTTCTGACGAGAGTGAAGTCCAAATGTGGAAAATGGCGGCACCCGTGGAGTGAGGGGTGGTGGTCTGGCTTGTTGTGAGGCTCTGCCGAGGTGGTGGGCCAGGGCTAGAACCCGCCATGCCTCCCGACTGCCTCATGAACGGCTGTGCACAGGGAGAGCAAGGAACAGCTCTGCCCCATGTCTGAGAGACTCTGGACCAGCATACCTGGGCCGGATTGAGGAAAAAGCTGCTGCAGGGTGGGTGTCGATGATCCGGGCTGTGATGGGCTGGTCTGCTGGGTGGAGTTCTGACGAGAGGGAAGTTCAAATGTGGAAAATGGAGGCGCCCGTGGAGTGAGGGTGGTAGTCTGGCTTGTTGTGAGGCTCTGCCGAGGTGGTGGGCCAGGGCTAGAACCCTCCATGCCTCCAGACTGCCCCATCTCATCAATAATAATAATTCCCATGACCTGAAGGAATGGTTTGAGGCTCTTCAGGTTCCTGGAGCAAACATGCCCTTGGGCTACACTAGCATCTGTCAGGACGTATGGAGATGTCACTGGTGCCTGCTCGAGCAAATTCATGAACAACGGGAAGACAAGTGACAAGTGAAATGAATGAATGAATTAAAATACTTAAGAAATCATAGCTAAGAACTCCCCATAATAAAGGAATACAGACCACCAAGTACAAGATGTCCAAAGGTACCAGCAAAAGTTGGCTCAACTAAGAAAACATTGAGACATACTGTGCTCAAAATGACAAAAAGATAGACAGAATATTGAAAGCAGCAAGATTACATACAAAGAACTTACATACAAAGGAAAGCTCATATGATTCTCAGCAGATCTATCAAATAAGACTCTATGAGCCAGAAGAGAATGGAGCCATATTGTACAAAAACTCAATGAAATAAACACCTCACCAAAAAAGACTCTATCCAGTCTATTATCATTTAGAATTGAAGAAGTTGTACAGAGTTCTCAGGAAAGGCTAGAGCTTAAGGAATTCATAGCTTTGAAACCAGTTTTGCAAGAAGCTTTAGAGGCCAGAACAAACTTCCCAGCCTTTAATATTGAATATGGCTCTCTCTCTCTCTTGGTGCTAATGGTTGCCTTCTACCAGAATAAGGAAGGAAGGTTTAATTCTCTCTTGGTAAAGGATATTATACATTTTCTGGGATGAATTAATGTCTCATATATATTAAATGTTTTATCTTATTAGAGTTGTTTACATCCTTAGAAAATTTTATGTAATTTATTATCAATTAAAATATTAAATAAATTATTGATTGACATTATTTTATTATGATCTAATTAAATTATTGTGAATTATTAATTAATTAAATTTTTGTTGAATTATTAATAAATAATTTGTTAACTAGATTACCTATTACATTCATTACATTTATCTTGCTGCAATTTTTACTTCCTAGTACAGGGCTCTGCCCTGTGGACCCTGGATGGTAGATGGTCTGAAATAGATAAAGACTGGGCTCCCTTGGATGAACCCAGAGCCACAGCAGAGCCTGGCAAGCTATGTGATGTATTCGATATGCCAAAAACAGTAACAATAATGGACCTCATTCTCAACTGATTATGTAACAACCTGATAAATTGTGAGATCGCAATACAACATTTGAAAAATGTTTATTACAGGGTCAAAGCAATAGCACAGCTGGTAGCATGCTTGCCTTGCAAGCGACCAATCCGGGTTTGATCCCAGGCATCCCATATGGTCCCCTGAGGACCGACAGGAGTAATTCCTGACTGCAGAGCCAGGAGTATCCCCTGAGCATTGCTGGGTGTGACCCAAAAAGCTGCAACAAAAGTAAAACAAAATTTACTACAAAACCCATATGTATTTAGGCTATACAGTTTTCTGCAATTCATCATAGCCTCACACAAATAACTTATTAGATGGGCAGAAGCACATTGTTCCATTTTCCTAGTAAGGAATTAACAGGTTTGAAATGTCTTGACCAATAAAGGACATCAGAAGTGAGTCTTATCAAGTCTGGGGTTGGGGGTGGGGGAGACACAAGGACAATTAGGATAGAGAAGGGACCTCTATCCTGGACAAGAACTCTAGACAAGAACTGAGTGTTGAAAGTAGGTGAAGCGATAAACATGATAACCTTTTTGTATTGAAAACCTAGTTAGGAAGCATACAGGGGCTAGAGCGATAGTCCAGCAGGTAGGGCATTTGCCTTGCATGTGACCATCCTGGGTTCAATCTCCGGCATCCCATATGATCCCCTGAGTATACCGCCAGGAGTAATTTCTGAGTGTAGAGTAGGAGTAACCCCTGAGCATTGCTAGGTATGACCCAAAAAGCACAAAAAAAGAAAGAAAAGAAAAGAAAGCATACTGTCTAAGAAATTGAATGGTCCATCTATACTACAGTTACTCAGTGGCAGATCTTAGAGATTATTCTTGCTGAAAAGGATAGGAGCTACTTCTCATACTCTGAAATTTAAGTAAATAAAATTAAATTCAGTTTACAAGTCAGTTCCTCTGATTTACTGACCACATTTTAAATTCTCAGTAGTCATGATGGTTAGTCACTACCATACTGGAGAACTCAACTCTGAGATATGACCTTGCAGAAAGTTATATAGAATAACTCTGAATCCTCTCCAGCACAGAGCAGGAGAATCAGAATCTGCATTCCCAAGAGTTTGGGAATATTGGTAAAAAGTTTGCTAAGCACTGACCTATAAATCACCCCACCTTCATTTGATCCATGAGATACTGAAGTTCAAAGAACTGAACCAGTTCTACCAACTTCAAATACAGAGTTGGGATTGGAGCTAGGGCCGGGAGCCAGAGCTCAGGCCTCTGCCACTCAGCGTGCCAGTAGGCATGGGGCCATAGAGGCCATGGTGGCGCCTGGCAGTGGAGCCGGGAGGGTGCTGCAGCTCCCTCCCTGTTATAGCAGATAAGAGGGCAGCAGTGTGGGCTGAAAGGGTAGGTGGAGGGATGTTGGTGTCTGGCAGATCTAAGAGGGCTGTGAAGGGAGGGAATCTGCTTTGGACCTATGGCCAAAATGGGAGGTGACATCCTAATCCAGCCAAGCAGGGGTGGGGGCTCCTGACAGACCCAGAATGTGGCCAGAGAATGTTGGTTATGCAGTTGTCCATGCAGCACTGAGGGGATGGGTAACCTCTGTCCCTCATCAGGGAGCTGATCCCCACTCCAATGTCGGTCCTATAATGCTGCTGAGTACTGTGTCCTGCTCTCTGCAAGCCCACTGGGGAACTCTGTTCCTTCAGCCTTAAAGCTTCATTCTCTGTCAGCTCACACGCAGGTACACCTGGCTGATGAAAGAATTAGTCTGACTAAGTGCATAGGCAGAGAGTCAAAGCAGCTTTTGCTTGGCACCTCTAAGAATTGCTCCAACTCAACTCCCTGCAGCCTCCCTGAGGACATTTTAGAACCCAGTTAGCAGAATAGGAATATTCTCCACTAGAATGGTTTTGAAAAATAGCTAGTGGTAACTGGGGAAGAGCATCCATGCCCCCAAAGAATTTTCTGAGATGATAGTAGCCACCAGCCCTTATTGAAGTGCAACAGTAGGACTGAATTTTAGTTTTAGATCATTTCAATATATAATTGCCCCCCCATCTGGCTAGTGTGTGCTACGGTAGACAATGCAACACTTGATGAACAAATATGTGCCCCCTTAGGGTTTCAGCCTACTCAACAGTGCCGGGATAGGTTGATTATTAATTTTATAGCTAGCTATGGAGGAAAGAGTTTGATATCCACTCACCTGGCATTGTATGGGTGGGCTCTGCCAACATGTTTCTCTGTTCTGCACTGGTAGTACCCTCCTGTCGGGGCACTCCGCGGGGTCCCGACAGTGCCGGGAAGCGAAGTTCCCTTCTACCTCCGAAGCCGGCGAGGAATGGATGAACACTCAGGAATCCGATGCGGTTTTAAAAGGCTTTACTTATCACAGGTTCAGGCATACAAATCAGCAAAATGAAAAACCCGATGCTTAGGATTCCAGGCTAGAGCCCCAGCCACGTGTAGGCCAAGATGGCAACCACCACGTGTCAAAACTTCCAAGGGGAATAAACGCTCACAAGGCGAGATCCCACAGGGAAGAAGAAGGCCAAAAGCCAAAAGCCAAAAGCCGCAGGAGCCAAAAGCTGAAGGCTGAGGAACCAAAAGGCAAAGGTGAAGGGGCCTCAAGTCAGCCCCTTATATACACCAAAGTAACCCAATCGGGAGGTTGTCATGCCAACAAAGAACCCTAAACAGAGTGTAGTGCCACACCCTATTGTAGGTATAAACAAAGGTTACACCAAGGACTAATCCCCGAGATTATCTCTTATGTAAAACACTGGAGAGAGAGGGGCTGATATAAAAGTAATACATCTTAACTTCATGAGCTTCATGTAATCTAGATGGTACCCACAAGGTCCTTATTATTATCTGCACCAGGGTGATTCTGAGTATCTTGTTCTCATGTACTGAAAGGGTCACACTCGCCTGCTTAGAGCAAACTAGTATGATCCTTCCTATAGTCTACCTTTAGTCTCAGCGTAGCCAGGGTGGTAGTCTCCTGGTAAATTCTAACTGTCCCACGTTGGGTGCAGTGGGTATAAAGAGGAGCTGTGCCCAATCTAGAAAACATAGAAGTCTTAGTAGATGTATAAGTCAGAAGTTATTCAATCAAGGTGACTTCTGTAACTGCCACACCCTCTAGAAGTGTTTACATAGAAGAGAGATCTCATTAGAATGAACATTGGCTTAAATAAGATTAAGCTGGGAGTGAGCAAAACAACAAAACTCCCAGATTAGCTAAACATGTCCTCCAACACCCTCCTACTGCCTATCATGGAGATGGGCAGATGGAAACCTCAGGAAAATAGAGACACATTTTTTCCTCACTGCAATTTGAACAGAAGAAAATAACCAAGAATGTGGTTCAGCATTAAAGCACAGAACTTCGATGTATAAATCTCTGGGTTTGATTTCCAGTACTACAAATAAACCTTAAAATTAATAGATAGCATATGGTATAAAATAAAAAGAAGGAAAAAATCAAATCAAATGTCCTGTACTTTCACGCTGATGTATGTCAGGATCCAAAGTGCCCAACCTGTTTAATGACACAGAATTTTAAGATTTGGTGGTTTAAAAGAATTGTTACAGATTCATAATCTCAATGGAGAGGGGGAATTTGTGTCACTTTCCATAAGTATTAGCAGGTTTGAGACATCTTGATCAATAGAGGCTATCAGAAGTGAGTCTGAACAAGTGTGGCACAAAGGACAGTTAGGAGAGAGAAGAGACCACAAATCAGGGACCTGCTGGTTTGCTCAAGCAGGCTCCAGTAACACCCCCATTCATTGGGAATGAGGTCCATTATTGTTACTGTTTTTGGCATATCGAATATGCCACGGGTAGATTGCCAGAATCTGCTGTGGCTCTGAGTTATTCCAGGGGGCCCAGTATAATAATTTGAAATAATCACTCTGGAAAAACACTCAGTATTGAAAGCAGACAAAGTGATATACATGATAAGCTTTCTGTATTGCAAACCATAATGCCCAAAAGAGAGAGAGAGAGAGAGAGAAGAAAAGTGCCTGCCACAGAAGCAGGCAGTAGGAGGTGCTTAACTGGAAGGAAACTGAAGACATTGGTGGTGGATAATGTACAATGGTGAAGGGATGGGTGCTGTAATATTATATAACTGAACCGAAATCATAACAATCTTGTAACTGTATCTCTCTGTGATTCAATAAAAGAAATTAAAAAAGAAAGAATAAAAGAGTAATAAAAATAGAAGAAGGGGAGGAGAAGGAGGAGGAATAGAAGAAGAAGAAGGAGGAGGAGGAGGAGGAGAAAAAGAAGAAGAGGAGGAGGAGGAGAAAGAAGAAGAAGAAGAAGAAGAAGAAGAAGAAGAAGAAGAAAGAAGAAGAAGAAAGAAGAAGGAGTAGGAGGAGGAGGAGGAGGAGGAGGAGGAGAAGAAGAAGAAGAAGAAGAAGAAGAAGAAGAAGAAGAAGAAGAAGAAGAAGAAGAAGAAGAAGAAGAAGAAGAAGAAGAAGAAGAAGAAGAAGAAGAAGAAGAAGAAGAAGAAGAAGAAGAAGAAGAAGAAGAAGAAGAAGAAGAAGAAGAAGAAAGAAGAAAGAAGAAAGGAGGAGGAGGAGGAAGTGTCCCAGCAGAGATAGCAATCCTGAGAATGTAGAAGTCACCTTGGTCAGGAATCCATCAGTCCAGTGAACTCAGTCTCTAGGTATTTAAATTATATTATTGAATCCCTGAAATGTAATAAAGCAGAGAAACCTGTATTCTACTGGGCACTGTTTAAATTCCTAAACCAAAAAATTTTTAAGTATGATTATAAAAGGCCAACACCATGTTTAAGAGGTGGTTTTCTCTGTACCAATAATGACAGATAGTGTATTACTGAATGTGAATCCTGACAAGTGATTGGTGGGTCAGAGAAGAAAGGTTTATCTACAGTCAAGTTCTAAGCATTGGTCATACATCTGGGATGCTCAAGCTTTCACCCCATTCCACTCTTTTGGACTTTTACTTGAATTCACTTTAAATAATCAGAACAGCTGTCTTCTGAGAATATTTGCTGCACTCTCTTCTGAATGAAGACATCTACAAGTCTCCCTCATATGCAAAAAGTAGTAGAGTACTATTAGTATGATGTGGTAGGTTATTGAGGGTATGAAATGGGAATACTGTTGTCATTAATATACACAGGGAAAATAATATCCCAGACCCTAAAAAATAAACTATTAAATAATACAAAATAGAAATGTTCTCCTTTGGGATAACAGAGTAAGCCTGCATTAGAAATGATTTACTGTTTTTCTATTACTAATCTGAATGATGTATGTCTTGATACCTTGACTTCAGACTGAAATAAATTGTAGTAGATGCCTAAGTTCAGTAATATCTCTCTCTCCACTCACTTGGTGATAACTCTATTTCTCTTTTGCACATATATACTATACACATACACATCTATATCTGTGGTATATATTCTTTTTTCACAAATTTTATTAAAGCACCCATGAGTTACAAAGTTATTCATAGTTGGGGTTTTGACATATAATATTCCCAGCACTGATCACACTAGAGTGTCAGCTTCCCTCCACCAGTATTCCCAGATTCTCTCTTACCTCCCAAACCCAATCCCACCCTACAATCTTGAGAAACACCTTTTAAAGTTGATTATTAAAGTTTGGGTCCCATGATTTCAGTGTTGTTGACTCTGTAGTCTGGATATTAAACTCCATCATTCCTTAACACCACTAATGTACATGAATCCTCTTGACCCTATCCCATTGCTTCTCATCTATCTTTCCTAGCCTTCTGCTTCAATCAATTTTTCCTTCTTCTCCCTTTACTCCGGACCAAGGATGATCTAGGCATCCCCAATTTAAGCTATTGCATTTCCTTATCAGTTACTCTAAATACCACACATAAATGATATCATACTCTTTGTCCTTCTTTTGGATTACTTCATTTAACATGTTATCTTCCAGATCTGTCTACATTGCAATAAATTGCATAGTTTCATATTCCTTATAGCTATACAGTATTCCATTGTGTATATATACTGCATCTATATGATCCATTGATCTATTGTTAGACATCTAGGCTCATTCCAAATATTAGCTATTGTACTGAGTTCTGCAATAAATAATGCTTTGCCTATGTCATTTTGAATAATGTTTTTCTGTTCCGGTGTAGATACTCAAAAGTGGAATTACTAATTCGTATGGTAGCTCAATTTTAAGTTTTTTGAGAACCCGGTATACTGTTTTCCATAGGAGTTGGATCAGACAATATTCCCACCAACAATAGATAAGAGTACCTTTTCCATCACATCCCTGTCAGCACAAATTGTTCCCATTATTTTTACATGTGCCATAATCACTGGTGTGAGATAGCATCTCCTTGTCATCTTGATTTGGATTTTCCTGATAACAAGAGATGTGAGCATTCTTTATTCATGTGCCTGTTGGTCTATCCTCTTTGGTTGCAGAATGGAAACCATTCATTTCCTACAATTAAACAACTTTCTGCTCATTCAGTACAGAGTTCATATTTACTATTTCTCCTACCAGATTTTCGCTGGAAAAGGGTCACATGTGACAGATACAGCATTAAAAACAGAGTCAGGGGGCTCTTTCAGAGCTTAATCCAATGACTGTGGCATCTGGACTGCCCTGAGAGAATAAGAACTAGTCATAGTAGTGCTTTCCCAAAGGGTTCCCTGCCTCCTCTTTCTAAAAACCAAATTAGCTGATGCCATTAGAATGGTGGGTAGCTGGAGGAAATTTTTCTCTGGAATTACATCTTCTCAATGATAAAAAAAAACTCAGAAAGGGCAGGGAACTTCATTTAACTTTCCAGGTGGGTCTTAAGTACCTGACACAGACTGGCAGCCCAAGTTCCTCCCGATTTTCCTGTGACCAGAAGCTTGGCAAGTCTAGGTGTTAGGGAGAAACTCTGGGTGGAGTAGTGGCAGTGGGGGAGTCAGGAATGTGCTGCAAGCCTGGAAAGAGGGAGGTGAGCAGGTCCCTCTTTTTGCAACTGGGAGAGGAGGAGCAAGGGAGAGAAATAATTGTCATGAGGAATGCAGATAAGGATTGGAGAAAGTCAGCCCTCCTGAGTTTCCACGTCTAATCTCTCAGAATGGGCAGTTCAAGAACTGCGATGAGAGATGAGTTGAACAAGACAGAAGAGAATTTCAGGGAGGACATATTTGTCTTTCTGCTTTTGACAGGCTTTCTCCTTATTTTTCCAACCTAAGAGGAGGCTTTATTGATTAGGAAGAGCCCAGACTCTGGCCCTATGTCCCCAAAGTTCTGGTCATATGCCCTAGAGCATGTTACTTTAATTTCTCTTCACCTCTGTTTTACCATTGGTAAAATGAGTTGTACAACTTCATAATCATGGTGAATACTAAATCATAAACCAGTGGTAAAGAGCTTTTGCAAAGACCTAGGCCAAGTCTGACATTCTCCAAGTGTTAGCTTATTCTCTCTATTCTACCTTGTCACACCCACCTTCAAGAATAACCATGTCTCTGACAAAAGAGCACATAGAACAAGAACTTTGGGCAGAAGGGGCAGGCTCTAGCCACACTGGTTCAAGGTATGTAATCATTATGAAGTCAAACATAATAGCTTAGATTTTATTTTTCACCTGTTGTTAGGGAGTTCTATAACTTGTAGCAGCCAAATGACCTTAGTCATCTTCAAGAGCAAAAACTAAGGTTGTAGAATTCAGCCCAAGAAATAAAATGACTTCCCCAATGTTGTTCTTATATTATAGAGACCTAACAGAAATTGGAATATAATGGGTGATTCTTTAATCATAACCAAGAATCTCATACTATTCTTCATAATGTACATGGCTGTGTCCACCCATTTTTGGCCTCTAAATTCAGCTTCATTGTGTGGACGCCTAGGATAGCAAAGGCTTTGGAGACATACAGATGATGACTCAGGGAGTCTTGAGGAGACTTTGCCCCACAGCAGAAGCTCTCCAGGGATGCAATTTTCATACACCCAAGAACCACTACCCTCTAGCCTAGATATTAGACAACGGCATGCATGTGGAATGCCTAAGTGCCTGTAAAAGGGATTATTACTAAGTAAGAGTAGATGATGATAATTAATTACCCTCTATTAAAGAGAAAGTCCCTAGAGCAAAAGCATCAAAGACAATGTTTTACTGAGTTAGCAATTTCTTTGGCTCTGGAACAAGATGACGCCTGAGTCTTCATTGTGGGTCTGTTTCTTTCTCATGCATTCTGACCTGAAGAATATGCATTTTGACTTTAGACAATTTCTTCTAATTCCCACCTTTCTCCTCATCTGTGATCCAGTAATGATTATTATTAAAACTTCACACCAGGGCCACAGACATATTTTATACCACCCCCTTGATGGGTTAATTCACAGTTACTCTCTTTCTTTACTAAAGTCTAAATCAAAGGAAAATCATGCAGAATGAAGAAAAACCTCTTCTTGCAGTCAAGTGGGGAAAAGAAGAAAGAAAATAGGCATCTTAAGAGTTAATAATACCTTTCTCCTCACATATATGTTCAAGAGGCACAATGGGCAGAAAAAAAACAGTGGGGCATAGTCCCGGACGAAATCAAAAGGCAGAATTCCTACAAACTATGCGAGAGACTTACAATAAGCACCTTGAAGGTGCCTATCCATGTCTCTTAAAAACAAATACTGAATTATCATTCTTGGGAAACATTATTCCTAGAGAACCAGCAGATCTATGACTACCAGGAATGGTCTCTGTTTAGAGAGTAAAATTCACCATGGAGAGGACATTCCCAAGTCCCAAGTGACTAATCAGAAAAGGAATCTTACATCTGTGAATAATGAAAAATGCACAGAGAGGGAGGAATTTGGGAGCTGAAAAGGCTCTGTCTGCACCTCCTGGTCTTGTGAACTGGAGGCTTCTAGAAGTTAGGTTCCTTATCAATAACATAAAGCAGAAGAATTCTTACCAAGTGAGCTTCCTGAGAAGTTGGGAGGAGATCACTTATATGTGTCAACACCTAATTCAGTTGCAGGGTAATGTACCTTCTATCATGTTATATATTCGCCTCTTGGGGTGATGAGGGAAGGTCCAAGAAGCAGGATAAATGTCAGTGTATTCTAGCTCCTAGAAGACTGTCTGAACCTTTGAACCTTTAGGCACCTACTAAATATATGTTAAATGAGTCAATAAAACCATGATCCATTCTTTGTGGTGCAACAAACATGTTGGTAGACTGATATCAGCAAGAGCTCTCAATATACAGGAATTATTTTCACATCACCAAATCACATACATCGCAATAAAAGACAGCCTTTGGGATTGGTTAAACTCAAGATTAAGGACAGAGCAATAGTACAGAGAGTAGGGCTTTAGCTTGCACATGGCTGACCCAGGTTTGATCCCCAGAATACCACAGGGTTCCCCAAATACCTCCAGGAGTGATTCCTAGGTGAAGAGCCAGGAGCAACCCATGAGTTTCTTCAAATGTGACCCAAAAATAAAAAACAAAGAACTCAAGATTAATACTCGACAACACAAAATAACTTGCAACAGATTATCAATATTTCATAGGCCTAGATAGGTCTCACCAGTCTATTCTGGAGAGATGCTTGAATACATGAACTCCATTTTATTACTTAGGGCAATTATTGCTGAGTACTTTATACAGGCAAAGTCTTAATTTCATTGTCTTGGTGTAACAAAAAATATATATTTTTAGATTTTGCTGTATCACAGTGAGATATACAATTAAAAAGCTGTTCATGATTGAATTTCAGTCATACAGTTACAGTACCCTCCACCAGTTCACCGTTCCCAACACTAATGTCCCAAGATTCACTCCCCCAGCCTACCTACATGGCAGATACTTTTTCTTCTCTCTCTTCTTTTCTGTCTCTCTCTCTCTGTCTCTCTCTCTGTCTCTCTCACTCCCTCTATCTCTCCCTTCCTTTACCCATTATGACTTGCAATACAGACATTTAGGAGTTATCATGTATATTCCTTTGCCTATTCTCACTGCCAAAAAAACCCCAATACTTTGATTCTCACTCGCTCAGAGTTCACAGAGGCTTGCTAGGGGTTCTCCTCCAACCAAAATTTCTAGAATCTAGTTGTTTCTCCATTCCATCATATCCATTTCAAGATTGCTTTGGCAAAAGACAAGAGATGAGGTGGTACTGTAAATCTCTCTTCTCTGCCTTGGCCTGAAGTGGCACAGATAATTTCTGACACAGCCATTGGTCTAAACTACCTCATTGGCCCTGATCCCACTGCAATAATCCCACTGGGATAACCTGTAATAAGTGAGCATGTAATGTCTCCACTACCCCCTAGGGATCCTGTAGACAGTTTCATGTGGTATCATCCTTCTTGGGGCAAAGAAGCCTTAGGTCCCCTCTCTCTACATTTTAGTGTCTAACTAGAGGTGCTCCAGGAAGCATTTAAACAACACACTTCAAAAAAGGGGCCCGGACATGAACAACTTTGTAATTGTATATCTCATGGTGGTATAATAAAATATTAATTTAAATTTAAAAAGGGGGGTGTTGAAGTCTCCGCCCTGGAAACCCTCTTCTGCTTTGCTGACTGCTCCGCTTTTCTCCTCTCATGTCTGGCAGTGGAGATTAGTGAGGCAATCATCAGGGTGTCTTTGTAGCTGGTTCTCTGCCTGGCAACTCAGCAGAGGCAGAGATCACAGAAAATCTGACACCCCTCTCATCTTGCTATCTCCTGGAGAACACAGGCCCTCCTGCTCTGGAATGCATGTCGGCTGCCAGTTACAGCCTGCGGTCTGTTGCCAGGGGCATTGCAGCTGCCAGGAGTGGGGGGCTGCTCCCCAGAGCCTAACCACCTAAGAGGTCCTAGGTGCTGAGGGAGCAGAGGCTGCTTCTTAGTCTGCCTCTGAATCTCTGAAAGAAAGAGATTAAAACTAGCCTGAGCCTTTTGGGGGAAATGGAACAGATGCAGTGGGAGGCCCGAAGGCTTCAAAGCTAGGCTATACCTTGGGCTGCAGTTTTGCCAAGTTTTCTACCAGGATCAGGAGGCTACAGAAATTCAGTATTGTCCAACCACTGGCTGTAGTCCAAGCCGCACTTCTCTTCACCTTCCCCACGCACCCTGCCTTCCCACCCCTGGTGCTGGTGTCTGACTAAGACTATACCCTCCCAAAGCCCCAGCATTTTCCTGCAACAGACGCATTGAAAGTTCTGCAAAAAGGGAATCCAAGAAGAATAGGAGAGAGAGGACTGATTAAGTGCCCCTTGGGCAGGCTGTGTGATTCTTTTAAGTCCACTGTGGGGCTTCTTTGAGGCTCAGTACGTGCTGATGTGCATGGCTGGCTTAGCGGATGAGGAAAGGAGGTAAGACAAGCTTTGCCCTGGATAAATAAAAACTTCTTTGTTAATTAAGGAGCCACTGACAAGGCCATGGCCTGTGTCAGACAGCCAACACAGAAGGTCTGATTCTTCTGGAACTGAAAACAAGGAAATTGAGAGACTGCCCCCACTCCTCCCAACCACACTGCATAACTTTGTTCTAAGGCTGCTAAATTATTCCCTGCTACTACATCAGCTGTGAGAGCCCTGTGAAACAGTCTGTGGTTACAATGAAGCTCAGGCCCCGAAGCATAAGAAAAGAAAAAAGAATGTGTTAGTTTCTTTAAAATAGTTCATCTCCTTGGTTTCCTCATAAAAGAGTTTAAATCATCCATTTCTGACCCAGACTTTTAATATTCTTTTCCCCTATCAGAATGTGGAATATGAATAATCCACCCAGGAGGGCTTAAGAATGTTCATTGGAAAAGGAAGTCAGTTTGTTTTACCCTGATCCCCCAAGGAACTTACAAATGGGTTGGCTTGAGTAAGGGTGAGTTTTAGTGGTGCTTTGTAAAAGCTGTTTGAAAACAAAGGTTATACTATCCAACAAAGCACTTAGCTATAACCTTTCCCCCCATGGCTTGCTGTCCAGTCTTTACATGGGTACTAGCAAGGGTCACACTTCTAAATCAGCTCCGTTATAGACATGCCGCATAACCTGTGTTCATTGTAAGGACGCTGCAAGTGAATTGGGCCTCAGATTTGCTTCATTTTCAATAAGCAGCACAGCAAACTATCATTGCCTTATGATCGATCATTTTCTCACTCTTCACTTTCTTTGAATAGAGCCAGTTCACCAGGAAAATTTGCCATTTCCAGGTAACTTAAAGGATAAACAGGGCAAATTAAATTTCTCTAAAAGATATGAAGGGGGCTTAGTAGGGGAGGGCAAGAAATCCAAGAGTCTGAGGTTACTACAAGCCTAAATTAACATCCTGGTTTCCTAAGAATTTACCCTCCTCCTCTTTACATTATATGTCCAGGCCTGAGCTCTTTACCTTCATAATTTTATCTGAGCATCTCAATAGCTCCTCTGCTTTCTATAGGGAACCTGTGGCCCTGGCTGCAATACTTATTAAAATTTATTCTCTCAGACTTGACTACCATCTAACTCCAAAAATCTCTGTTTTCATTCCCAACCCAAAATGAATCACAGAGTATTTTTACTTTAGACAAACACCTTGTGTGTCTTTCTGTAAGAACGTAAGTCCATAGATTTTTTGGGAATAGCTACCACTGTTCTGTTTCCCATGGGACCCCGATACACTTAAACTCAGGATTTCTCCTTCCAGATACAAGGTACTGTTAAAAACAAAAACAACAACAATGGCAACAAACCCTGACCTGAACCCAAAACCATATCTCAAAACTTTATTAGTGCTTCCACTTCTTTAGCAGGAGGCTATAATGCTTCCTGCTTTCATTTCCGATTACTTCCCATGTTATCTTGACACTAATTTTGTTACACTTCTAATTTATGTCTCACCAGTACAGGACGTGGACCTAGATGCTTAGGCAACTGGGGTGCTGGGGAGATTGTGAAGATGATAATAGCCAAGTTGAAGCTTCATGGATTTCAAGCAAGCACTTATGAGTAAAATGTTAATATTCATATGAGCTCTTTCTTTTTCTTTTTTTTTTTGTTTTATGTTTTGGGTCAAACCTGGTGATGCTCAGGGGTTATTCCTGGCTCTACTCTCAGGAATTCACTTCTGGCAGCGCTCAGGGGAGCTTATGGGATACCTGGGATTGAACCCAGGTCAGCTGCATGTGAGGCAACACCCTACCTGTTGTACTATAGAGTGTTCTTTCTAACAATAAGCCACCCATTTTCCTAAAACCACAAAAAGACTGTGCTAAGGCTGAGAGATGTCAGTACTTGAGGTATTTAAATGTCTAAATTAACTGGGATTCATAACTAAGTGTCTCCCCATTATTAGTACCATAATGCTTCTTACTTTCCTCCATATTACCCCAAAATCTCTTTCCCTGACACTGGCCCAGAAAAGCTGCCCAATACCTAAGTCCAAAACTAATGTGAGATCCATTTTCCGTTTTAACTAAGATCCTGATTTCTCCAGCTCTACAAAATTGCTTTTTGGGCTGAAGTCTTCCAGTCTCTGAGAACTTTAATCAGAATGATTAAGAGTGACAGAAAATAAGAATGTTTACAAGCCTGGTTTGAATCCCCATTCAAGTCCTTATTAGTTATTGCCTATTACTAATATTCAAATACACAGTTTATACAACTCAGAAGTGGGTACAATAATATCTTCTGCTTCGGGATGCTGTGAGTATGTTATCGAAACAGTATCTCACAGCAGACAGTAAGATCAACTGATTTTTTATTTTAGGTTTACTCTCTGTTGGACCACTTATCAACTCCCCTCTTTGTCTATATGTGGTCAAAACAGTGCTGAAATGTATCATTCCTCATTTACAGATGCCTCTGTTCAGAGAGGTGATTTAACTTGTCCAGTCACAGTCAGTGACAAATCTTGGATTTAAATGCAAGTGAGCCAAACTTCAAAGCCTACTCATTCTCTAACTCAATTCCACACCAAATATATCTAACTGTTCTAGCTCATCAACCATGAACTCTGGAGATCCCATGGGCTCTCACCTGCATTCTAATGAACCATCATGTTTAACTTTCTCCAGATGGCAGAGAACAGAAGTCAAGAGAAATAAATGTAATGGCTATCAAGGTGAATTTATATAATATGATGCAAACCAAAGGTTATATGAAATAGTTTTATTTATTGATTGATTTTGTGCCATACCAGCTTGCAAAGGCTGACCCATGCATCTGTACTCAGGACAACTCCTGGCAGTGCTCAGGGTACCCGATATAAGATCTCTTCGGCACCATATATGGAAAAGTTTCAAAGAAGCTTGGCTCTGGGGAAGGGAGATGTGAAGGAGAGAGAAATGAGCTGGTATTTAGACTTGACCTTTGGCTCAGCATGAGTATACATTGGGCTTGACTATTTGACATCACATGCTTCAATGTGTGCAAATGAGTATATTTGTCCACCATCACCACAGTGAAGTGAACTCAAAGTTAACAAGAAAAGCTTATTCAAAGAGGTTATTCATAAGTAAATGAAGGATCCATGTCCAAAAACTAAGTCAACAGAGTTTGAGTGATTGACCCACTTTCACAGGTTTACACATATAAAGAATATGTGTCTTCCATAAAAGAGGCAAACAGTTCTCACATTTTAGTTAACTGAGGTTGGTGTCTAACATTCTTAGCTGACAATAAAAGAAAAACATCAGTCTCCATTACAACATGATCCCTTCATGTAACAAAGTCAACTTATCTGTGTGGATAAAGACAAAAGAGCCATAAGTCCATCTATGTCCTTTTCCTAAGAATTTTCCCCATCTGTGAGGTCATAGTCAGAACATCAGTAAGGCTTCTCCCAGCAGCCTGTAAACATGGCAGGGGGTATACTCAAGCCACGGACTTTCCAGACATTTCTAAGTTCCTTTTTAAGGATAGGGCTCTTCACAGCAAAGCCATGCACTGCTGAATTCAGCTCCTGAAGCAGAGGACACAATTCCAGCAGAGCAAATGTAAAATTCTCTTTTTCAGTGTCCACAACTTAGAAGCAAATGTCTGAGGGCTATAAGAACAGATTTTTAAAAAATGGCAGGAAACCAGAGAGATAGTATAGGAAGTAGAGAATTTGCTTTGTAACTGACCAATCTGGGCTGATCCCACAACACATAGAACCCATGAGCACCACCAGGGTAATCTAACACAGAACCAGGAGTAAGTCCTGAGTATTTCCTGGAATTCCCCCAAAATAACTAATGTAAAATAATGTACCTGGAAGAAGGTGCTAATTTTGTTTAGTAGACTGTCAGCTGAATAAGGCTATCTCCTTTCTATCTCCTTATATTAAGAAGACTGTAAACAGCTGTCACCATGCCATCAACAGGACTTCACCACCTCACAACTGAGCCTCAAGAGAAGCTAAGCTGCCTAAAGTTGAGATATATATAGGGGGGTAAGGGTTTGGCTAAAATCTCTGGGCCTTCTCAGAAAAGGATGGGCAGTTGTCAGTCACACATATGCCCCACTGCCATGTAAGTTCATGTATTGGCCTTGTTCCACAGACTAATAAAAAAAATCTCCAAATAGATCAACTAACCACAAAATTTCTGGAATCTCAGTCCAGAGTGAGACCTCCAGGACTCTCTCAGGAGAAGAGCAAGTCAATTTCCCCCCCCAGCAAACCCTGGGAAGCCGCACTTACACACACCCCAACAGCTTCCCAGCTAAATACTCTGGGTTTCCTGGAGCAACATCTCCAAACTCTATAATACTAACATCCAAGTAGGAGGACACTAGGGTTGGATGGAAATGTAATTTAGAAGCCAACTGATCTCAACTAATAAAAACATAAACACAGAAGGCTTAAAATTGAAGCAACAGCTTAGTAAACCCTCAGATAAGAACTTAATGTGAGATACAATAATTTTCACGAGTTTTCTCTTATTGAAATGTTTTTTGATCATTCCATTATCCACTTAGTGATAACAAGCAACATAAAATAAATTATTATTGTCCTTCTATGGAGCAAGCTTGAGGGGTGGTTGGGAAATGTAGACAATGGTGGAAGGAAGGTGACAGTAGTGATAGGATTAGTGTTGTAATATTGAATCACTTGATCACTTGACATCCCATTATTCATCGATTTGCTTGCGCGGGCTCCAGTAATATTTCCATTTGACCCTATCACGTGCCAGTGTAGCCCAATGGCATTTGGTTGCTTCAGAAAAACAAAGAGCCTCAAACTGTTCGTTCAGGGTCTTGAGGAAGAAGTCTGTCCATCTTGTAGGTGGGCGGCCACGTGATCTTTTGACATCCCGTGGGATCCAGCTGGTAATGGCTCTAGTCCAGTGGTCATCTCCAAATAGCATTACATGTCCAGCCCATCTGATTTTCCATGCATTGTCAAATGAGACAGCGTCCCTGACTCTGGAACAGCAATGGAGGTCAGAACTCCAGATTCCTTCTTTCACTTGAGTGAGGCGTGATATTCCAAGCATAGCTCTTTCAATTCCTTTTTGGGGAGACCCAAATAGCATTCTCATCCTGCTTTCGTAGGGCCCAGGTCTCTGAGGTGTATGTTAATGTAGGGAGAATGATGGAATTGAAGAGATGTGCCCGGAGTCGGAGGTTCTTTGTCTTTTTAGCTATTTCTTCGATGCTTTTGAAGGCATTCCATGCCACTCTCTTCCTCCTGCGCAGCTCAGGTTTTAGGTCGTGCAGCATGTTGACTTCTCGACCTAGGTACACATAACTGCTGCATTCAGAGATTCAGAGATGGAATATTGAATACCTGTAACAAATTATCACGAACAACTTTGTAAACCACAGTGTTTAAATAAACTGGGAAAAGGTTTAAAAAATTAAGAATATGTTTTAAAAAGGTTGTAAACAAAGAAGAGGGCATTTTAGAAGGTATGATGAGGAATACTGAGAGAAAATACACTCATCTATTTAAGAAATGTTTGGCATCTATTTTGCCCTTACCCGTTGGACAAAATTCTTTAAGATGAGGATGCAGGCAACTCCCTGCCCTCTTGGAGACTAAGTATCATTATTTCATAAGTGGCTGTACAAACAGCCTTTCAAGTTTGTACTTTGGTCTGCAAGACTTCAGCAGCCTGACCTCTGTCTCTCTCCCAGCCTCTCTCCATCCATCCCTAATGACTGTGTTCTGGACTACTATCCTCCTTGCTTTCCTCAGGTACACTAAGAGTTTAGGGCCTTTGCTCTTGGAGTTGCCTCAAGTACCCTACAAGAGTCTGTTACTCCAAACGCTCTATGATATCGAAACTAAAAGTATCTTTAAAGACGACACACCACTGACCAAGCAAATGGAAGCAAAGATAAACAAATAGGATTATATAAAATTGAAAAGCTTCTGCACCTCAAAAGAAATGGTGACCAAGATACAAAGACAATCCACAGAGTGGGAAAGGATATTCACCCAATACCCATCTGACAAGGGGTTAATATCCAGGATATATCAGGCACTGGTAGCACCCCACAAGAAAAAAAACAGCCAACCCCATCAAAAAATGGGGAGAAGAAATGAACAGAAGCTTCCAAAAAGAAGAAATTCGAATGGCCAAAAGGCATATGAAAAAGTGCTCTTCATCTTTAGTCATCAGGGGAGATGCAAATCAAAACAACAATGAGGTACCATCTCACACCACAGAGACTGGCACACATCCAAAACAGCAAGAACAACCGGTGCTGGCGTGGATGTGGGGAAAAAAGGGACTCTCATCCACTGTTGGTGGGAGTGCCGACTGGTCCAGCCTCTTTTGGAAAACAATATGGACATTCCTCCAAAAACTAGATATTGAGCTCCCATTTGATCCAGCAATAGCACTCCTGGGAACATACCAGAGAGACCGAAAAACAAATAGCAGAAACACTATCTGTACTTCTTTATTCATCTCTGCGCTATTCACTATAGCTAGAATCTGGAAACAACCTAAATGCCCGAAAACAGGGGACTGGCTAAAGAAACTGTGGTTCATCTACACTATGGAATACTATGCAGCTGTCAGAAAAGATGAAATTATGAAATTTACCTGCAAATGGATGGACATGGAGACTGTTATGCTGAGTGAAATTAGTCAGAAGGAAAAGGACAGATATAGAATGACTGCATTCATTAATAGGATATAAATAGATACCAGAGTTTTACTAAATGCGGGGAAATGGTAATGGCAGATTAAAACTCACCATTGAATATACACAAAGAGACTTAAGTGATAAACTCTAAATATCTGCAGGGCTAGCCACAATGTGTAAAAGAAGAGGGAGAGAGATGCAGAGACAGAGAGAGACAGAGAGATAAAGAGAGGATACTGGGGTACCTGCTATTGAGGCAGCCTGGGGGTGGGGTGGGAGGGGGTGGGGTACATTGGTGGTGGAAATGGGGCACTGGTTGAGGGATGGGTGCTGGTATACTGTACTACCAAAAACCAATTATGAACACCTTTGTAATTGTATGTCTCACAGTGGTATAATAAAAAAAGTCTGTTACTCCATTCCAAGATTCTTCAAAGATCAACCTACTGACCATTCTTTTTTCCTTATTTTTTTCAAACCCTTCTATCTTTTAAAAAATGGATTTATCTCAGGGTTTCTAATTTGTTTTGAAATGCCTAAATGAAGATTGTAATTAACAAGATTTGTGTGAAGAATTTGGTATTTACCTTAAGGAAATCATAGTGACTTCTCTGTCATTATTAACATGTTGGTACCTAAGGAACTACTCAGGGTATTATAAGACTAGTAAATAATTGTAAGGGGCTGGAGAAATAATATAGCATGTAAAACGCTTGCCTTGCAGGTGGCCTACTAGGGTTAGATCCCTAGCTCCACATATGGTTTCCCAGTTCCCCCAACACATAATCAGTTATCCAGGAGTAAACACAGCTGGATGTGACACCCTTCCCCACCAATCATTGTGAGATCACCAAATAATGGAAGTTATAAGATCAAGAATACAACTGAGCTGCCAATTCTGCGTGGGACAGCCACAGCTCCTAGCCATACCCCTGGGAAGACCAGAGAGAGATGCAGGACAAATGCTTGGGGGCTCACAGGTGGCTCTGAATCCCTCCACCCGTCCTATGGCACTTCAAACCCGCCCATCCCCATCTCAGGTACATCTCTGATTATCACAGGACATAGGTGCAGCTCTGATTATCACATGGATTATCACAGGTCTCAAACCCCAAATTTCAAAACCACACTATTTTTATTTTATTTTTTATTTTATTTTAATCAACAAATACCCTACATAGAGGTAGGTTTCAATTTGATTTTATTTTAATCAACAAATATCCTACATAGAGGTAACATAGCATTCAACATTCCTTACATGCCACTAAAGCTCCACAAACAGCCTAAACATTGTTAACTGTACATCCTATCCACATGATAACACACAATTTGCAACCGTCAAAGGTAGTAATGGTAAAACATTGTAGAACTCCACCAAGCTCCGTGAGTGAAGTCACTAGTCCGGATAAGCCAAGCAATTACAATGAGCTATATAACCTTTCTGACAAGGAATTTCTCAAGGAACTGTTAAGAATGCATAAGGAGCTCAAAGAAGCAATGGAGCAAATAGTCAATAAAATGCAAGAGGACATGAGAGCAGAAATGAGTAAAATACAAATGAAAATACAAGCACTCTCTCCCACTATGCAGAGACTCAGATGCATGGGGGAGAGCTGCCATCCGGCTCTCTCTCCCCTAGCTCAGCTGACCATGAAGCTCCCAGGAGGCAAGATGGCTTTTGGATGTTGGCCCATCACCTCTATAGGGCCTTGGAAGCAGCTGGATGAGACTTGCTCACCATAATAGCTGCTATTTTCATGGTTCAGACCCCACAGCTCATCAGAACCCACAAAAGAGAGGTGCTGATCTCAAGACCAGCTCAGCAGAACAGCCAAGTTCAAGCCCAGGTAGGCGGCTCTCAGAGGTGGAAGTCACCAGGCATTCATGGAGATGAAGCTGGGGTACCCATTCCCCTCTCTGACCTGTCTCAGATGCCTGGTGGCCCAGCTCACAAACTGCCTTGGGGCTCTCTGTCACCATGCAGAGACTCAGCTGCACAGAGAAGAGTGACAATCTGACTCTCCCCAGTAGTGCGGCAGGTGGCCTTGAGGTACATCAAACTAGTGGTACCAATCACATTTGAGAATATATCACAATCCACAATGTGTAAGAAAGGGAAGCAAGAAGGAGAGGGAGAATAAATAGAGAAAGAGAGAAAGGAGATAAAGAACCTGCCATGGAGGCAGGCTGGGAGAAGGGGAAGGGAGGTGGGGACATTGGTGATGGGAGATGGGTACGGGTGGAAGGATCGGTGCTGGAATGCTGTAAAACCAAAATTCAAACATGAACAGCTATAATTGTATATCTAACGGTGGTACAATAAAAAGAAAAAAGGGAAGAAAATACAAGCAGAAATGACAGATATTAAAAATGCTATAGGTGAAATGTAAACCTCACTGGAAGGCCACATTAGCAGAGTAACAACTGCTGAAGAAAGAATTAGTGATCTCAAAGACTGTCGGGAACGCCGCCAGGGTCCCCCGACAGTGTCAGGACAGAGGTTCTCTTCTACCTCCGAGGACGCCGGGAGATCAGATGAAAACTCATGAGTCCAGTGCAGTTCCAAAAAAGGCTTTTAATAGTACAAAAGCTCTTCCACAGCACTCCAATATAATGAACAAACTTTAGCTCTGGTTCGAACTTAGACCATACAAAAGAGTCTAAGTCTCCCACCAAAGAGAGAGGAACTCACCCGAGCTGAGTCCTACCCAGAAGAAGGAGCAAAAGGCCAAAGAGCAAAAGTCAAAAGCCAAAAGCCACAAGGCTGAGGAGCCAAAAGCCACAGGAGCCAAAAGCAAAAAGCTAAAAGGCCCAAAAGGTAAAAGTGAAGGGGCCTCAAGTCAGCCCCTTATATACACCAACGTAATCCAATTGGGAGGGTCATGTCAACAAAGAACTCTAAACAGAGTGTAGTGCCACACCCTATTGCAGGTATAAACAAAGGTTATGCCAAGGTCTAATCCTTTCTACCAAGATTATCTCTTATGTAAAACACTGGAGAGAGAGAGGGGGCTGATATAAAGTAATACATCTTAACTTCATGAGCTTCATGTAATCTAGATGGTACTCACAAGGTCCTTATTATTATCTGCACCAGGGTGATTCTGAGTATCTTGTTCTCGTGTAATGAAAGGGTCACACTTGCCTGCTTAGGAGCAAACTAGTATGATCCTTCCTATAGTCTTCCTATAGTCTCAACGTAGCCAGGGTGGTAGTCTCCTGGTAAATTCTAACTGTCCCACGCTGGGTGCAGTGGGTATAAAGAGGAGCTGTGCCCAATCTAGAAAACATAGAAGTCTTAGTAGATGTATAAGTCAGAAGTTATTCAATCAAGATGACTTCTGTAACTGCTACACCCCCTAGCAGTGTTTACATAGAAGAGAGGTCTCATTAGAATGAACCTTGACATTACTAGATTAAGCTGGGAGTGGGCAAAACAACAAAACTCCCAGAAAAGCTAAACCTGTCCTCCAACAAAAGACAAGATGCAGAGACTCTCTAGACAACAGCAGAGGATGGGAAAAAGACTCATAATTAATGAACAGACCACAAGAAATAATCGGGATGAAGTCAAAAGGAACAACATAAGGATCATTGGCGTCCCAGAGGGGTGGAAGAAAATCTTCATGTAGAAGCAACTGTTAAAGTCATCATTTAAAGTTCCCGGAATTAAAGAGTGCTTGTTCCCAGATTCAGGAGATCCAAAGGATACGGCTAAAAAGAAACCCAAATAAGAATACTCCAAAATACATCCTAGTTAGAATGACAAAGCCATAGATAGAGATAGAATACTGAAAGCAGCAAGATCAAAGAAGGAAATCACATATAAAAGAGTATCCCTAAGATTTACAGCAGACTTTTCAGAGGAAATGCTCCAATCCTGAAGACAATGGTGGGATATCATGAAAAAAACTCAATGAAATGAAGGCTTCACAAAGAATTGTTTATCCGGCTAGACTCACATTCAGATATGAAGGAAAGATACATAACTTCATGGACAAGCAACAGCTCAGGAACTTCGTAGACTCAAAACCAACTTTAAAAGAAGGACTGAAGGAACTAATATAAGACAAACCCCAAAAGCACAACAACCTTATTCAGGAAGATGACACAAAATTACATGACAATAATTTCTCTCAATGTCAATCACCTAAATGCACCAATTAAGAGACACAGAGTGACAAAATGGATTAGAAACTGAATCCAACATTCTGCTGCCTACAAGAAACGCATCTGAACAATCCAGAGCAAACACTGGTCAAAGACTGGAAAATAATCCTCCAAGCAAACACTCCTCCAAAATAGCTAGAGTGACCATGCTAGTATCTGACAACATAGACTTCAGACTGAAAAGGTCAGAAGGAGCAGTGAAGGCCACTTCTTAACAATTAAGGGATACTTATATCAGGAAGAAATCACACTCCTAAATATATACGCACCCAACAAGGGGCCAGCAAAATACTTAAAACTGCTAATAGACTTCAAAGAAGACATTGAGAGTAACACAATTGTAGTTGGAGACTTCAACACTGCTCTATCAACTCTTGATAGATCGTTGAGACTGAAACTCACCAAGGAAACTCTGGTGCTGAAGGAAGAAATGGAAGAAACAGGGTGGATAGATATATACAGGGCTTTTTGTCACAAAGTCATATACACATTTTTCTCCAGCGCACATGGAACATTCTCCGAAATATATCACATTCTGAGCCACAAAACAAACATCCATAAAATCAAGAAGATAGAAATTGTGTCAACTATCTTTTCGACCATGATCACATGATCACTTGATCACTTGACATCCCGTTATTCATCAATTTGCTCAAGCAGGCACCAGTAACATTTCCATTTGACCCTATCACATGCCAGTGTAGTAATAAAAAATGTTCATCTTCATAACATAATGTACTGAAAATGAAAGATAACCACACACAAAATCAGAGAGTCAAGGCAAGCACCTGGAAACTGAACAGCTCACTGGTGAACAACAAATGGGTCATAGAAGAAATCAAAAGAGAAATCCAAACATTCCTGGAAACAAATGAAAATGAAGACACGGACTATAAAAACTTGTGGGATGCAGCAAAAGCAGTGTTAAGAGTGTTAATAGCTCTGCAAGCATTCTCAGGGAAAAAAAGAAAGGGCCCACATAAATAACCTGACTTGACAACTCAAAACATGAGAAAAAGACCAACAAAAGGAGCCCAACCCAGGCAGAAGAAAGGAAATAATAAAACTTATTATTATGAGCTAGAAACCAAAAAAAAAAAAATCCAAAAGATTAAAGTGAAAGGGTTGGCCACCCGATGGGGTGACTGACTGGGAGCCTTGGAACGCCGCACCTATCAAGGAAAACTCTGAGAGACCAGTCCTATGCAAAAACAAGGGTTTTATTCGAGTAAACCCAGGCCCATAGTATGACCATAAGCAGTCAGCGGCTAAGAGCCCGAGCCCTTTCAGGGAGGATCTTTTAAGAGATAATTCCCGTCGCTACAGAAAAGTCCGCGCATAACCATCCAATAGATTTAAAATATTACATTAAGGTATGCACGCAGGTAGCCAATCACTTTGTAACAAGTTACCATCACTACCAATAGGGTCACACTCAATACTTCTTTCTATATTTGGTGCGGCTAGGCACACGTGTGGGATTGTAGGTCAGCAATGGCTATGTGTACATGCAGGAATGCAATTCAGGCAATTCAGGCCAGATAGCAGGTTATGGGAGGCGGTCTCCTAACCTCTAACAGGAATTTGTTCTGGGCCTTTTTGTAGAAAGCTGGATGAAAAGGTCACTTAGGCCCCTAAATTGGTAACTTTCCATGAGTAGGCCTGCCCTAGTTGGTGAAGTGGGTAGCTGTTCTCTTTCAAAAGAAACCAAGAGCTGGTTCTTTGAAAGAATAAACAAGATTGACAAACCACTTGCAACACTTGTAAGGACAGGGAAAGAGAGAATCCAAATAAATAGAATCAGAAATGAAAAGGAAGACATCAGAACAGAAACCACAGAAATCAAAAAGACAATCAGAGACTACCTCAAAAGAAGCAGTGACCAACATATAAAGACAGTCCACAGAATTGGAAAGAATATTCACCCAGTACCCATGTGATAAGGGATTAATATCCAGGATATATCAGACACTGGTAGAACTTTACAAGAAGAAAACAACCAACCCCATCAAAAATGGGGAGAAGAAATGAACAGAAGCTTCCCAAAAAGAAGAAATTCGAATGACCAAAAGGCATATGAAAAAATGCTCAATATCACTAATCATCAGAGAGATGCAAATCTAAGAAACAACGAGATATCATATCACACCACAGAGACTGACATATCCAAAAGAGCAAGAACAAGTGTTGGCGTGGATGTGGGGAGAATGTGACTCTCATCCATTGTGGGTTGGAATGTTGACCAGTACAGCCATTTTGGAAAACAATATGGACATTTCTCCAAAGACTAGAAATTGAGCTCCCATTTGACCCAGCCATACCACTCCTGGGAATATACTCTGGGAAGCCAAAAAAAAAAAAAAACCACAGCAGAAACACAATCTGCACTTTTATTTTCATAGAGCACTATTCACAATAGCCAGAATCTGGAAACAACCAGAGTGCCCAGAACTGATTACTGGATAAAGAACAATGGTGCATTTACACAATGGAATACTATGCATCTGTTAGTAAAAATGAAGTCATGAAATTTGCCTATAAATGTATGGACATGAAGAGGATCATGTTGAGTGAAATAAGCTAGAAGGAAAAAAGACAGATATAGAATGACTGCATTTATTTGTATGACACAAATATATATATACATACATGTGTATATATAATATATATTATGATAACAATAACAAAGGTTAGGTAAAACATAGATGAGGAGGTCTTGTCAATAGGTGGAATTTACCACAAATATGTGGGAGTCAGAGGTTAGCTAAGACAGAGAAGGAAACAGTGTGCTAATAATCATCGAAAATGATAATACCAACCTAGAACTGAGCATTGAATATAAAGGGATACACACGAAAACCTCTATATGTATGTATTGCAACCCACAAGGTGTAAGGTGAGATAGAGAGAGAGAGAGAGAGAGAGAGAAAGGAAGTAAGGAACTTGCCATAGAGGCAGAATAGGGGAGGAGGGAGGAATTGGAGACATTTTTGGTGGGAAATGGGCACTGGTGGATGGATGGGTGCTGGAACACTGACCAAAGCCCAAACATGAACATCTTTGTAATTGTATTATCTCACGGTGGTATAATAAAATATAAAAAAGAATGTAAATGATAATGAATTCCACATCTTATTTTTTGTTCTCTCACTATTCTTTAATGTAAGTCAAATTTCCCTTTGATTTTATATTATTTCACTGTAAAACATCAATGGTTCCAATCACATGGGACAAGAGAGATAGCACCATGCTCAGGGCATTTGCCTTTTTCACAGCCAGTCTGAATTGGATCCCTGGAACCACATATGATTGCCAGAACCCCACCAGGAGTGATCCTTTGGCATAGACCCAGGAGTTATCCTTGACTACAGCTGGGTGTGAACCCTAAAACAAAATACACAAACAAAAACAATAGGGGTTGAAAAGATAGTACTGAGGTTAAGGTCCACTGCTGTTCAATCCCTAGCACAACATATCATCCCTGAGCACTGCCAACAGTGATACCTGAACTGAGCTTAGAGTAAGCCCTGAAAACTGCTGCATGTGACCCCCAAAAATTAAATTAAAACCAAAATTAACATCAACAAAAAAAGGCAAATGGACTGTGGAAATCTCAGCAGCATTCATCGCTCCAGATGGGTTCTGCCTCCAAATTTTATGGTCCTGATGATTTAGTTCTGAGAGGTCATCTCCTATCTAGTGGCTTTCCTCCAGCTTATGGATATTTCATTAAAAGCTGCATCCGGTAGGACTTCCAAAACGTCCAGCAAAAAATTTCTTCCTCTAAAGGTAGGAAATGAATAGCAGTATTGGAGTCTCAGAGGAGTTATTACATGCAGAGTTGAAGCCAGCTGGTCTCCATCTTTTCTAAAGATGTATCAAGGAAAAAAAACAATGAAAAGGTATAAAAGATGTTTAAAATAAAGGATTGTGAAATAATTAAAGATGAAAAGTTGAACAATTTTTTGCTCTGGAGGATTTGAAGCTGAATTAAGTTAGGAATTGGTAAGGGTGATTCAAGAAGGTGCCAATTGGAGGACAAAATTTATGCTGGAAAGTGATCCAACTCTCCCAAAATGATTCTAGACTCTGGGGGGTTTCCATCAAAATATCAAGGCTATTTTTCACATGAAAATTAATGCTTTCCTTCTTTATAATAAAGTATGCATATATTCTTTAAGAAGGAGTATTAAACAATGATGGCAATTTAGGATATAATGTTCAAAGAATTTAGTTTCTTCTATACTATTTGTAGCTATAATCAAAGAAAATCTGAAATGAGAAGCATTATTTTTAGCTGAAATTTTTATTTTTCCATATATTATAATTTCTTAAGGTTTCACAAAAATTGGGCAGTTCCATAGACTAGAACTGAGCATTGAACATAGGCAAAGAAATATACATGATAACCCCTAAATGTATGTATTGCAAGCCACAATATGTAAGAGGGGAGAGACAGAGAGAGAGAGAGAGAGAGAGAGAGAGAAGAAAAAGAAGCGAAAAAGTGCCTAGAGGAGGGGGTTGGGAATTGGCGGATAGTGATGTTGGGAAGGGTGGAGGTATGATGGGTGCTGGACCACTGTATGACTGAAACTCAATCATAAACAACTTTGTAGTTGTATATCCACCGTGGTATAATAAAAACAAATATTTTTTAATTAGGCAGTTCCAGGCCAAACATAGAATAGGAGGTAAGGCACTTTCCTTCTAACTGGTTGATCCTAATCAATCCCTCTGCACAGCGTATGGTCCCCCACACTCTGCCAGGGGTAATCCCTTTAGCACAGAGCCAGGAATAAACCTTGAGAACTGGATGTGGCCCCAATACAAAATGAAACAAATGGAAAAGGACAGTTTAGCCACCTACATCTTGCTGTTTCCTAAAAGAAAGGGAGTGGAGGAGGAATCCTTATGGACAATTTGGAACAAAGGCAGACAGATCCATATGGTGTGAGAAAATCAATATTGTTTTTACCGTAACCGAGACCCATCTTGACTATTAGTATTGCCCAGTCATTTCACCTTTCTTAAATCTAGCTATTGTCACATTATACAACTATCTTATACTCAGTCTGTTTTTTCCTTCGTAATTGTAAACTTTGAAGGTCACTGTTTCCCTCTACATGTGCTACAATAATAATAAGAGCAAAATCAAAGACCGGGAGCATAATAACTTTTTAAAAGCAACAGAAGTAAAATTTTAAAAAATTATTTTAATAATTTAAAATAAGCATTGTATTTAAAAACAAGCATTGTATTCCTTAATATTTTTCCTTAAATGATTCATATATGAGACAAAGAAGTTGGTTTCGTTTCAGCTCAGTTGAAAAAACCTAGAGTATTCAGATTATTCTAATGCCCACCATGAGTGAGACCCACTTATGACTATCCAGTAGCATTATTTGAAGACAGTTAGAAAAGACCACTTTTATGCACCAAAGGAGTTTAGTACAGGAGAAATGGGTATCTAGTCTCCACAAAAGTGTCCATGTTTTGACAGTAGCATAGAAAAAAATATAGCCATTAGATTTAAAGTAATGCCAGGCAAAGATGACCAACAACTCTAACAAATGAAGATCATTATCTATGACTAGAAATATCTCCCCCAAAGCTCTGGCATTCATAAGAGTCAAGGCCTTAAGACCCAAAGACTCTGGGGTACAGATATCTCCAGATGTCAATTTGAATTTACCAACAACCTGAAGTTGAGGAATAAAACTATTATTTATTTGTACTTATAGAAAATAGATGCACTATTTCTGGCACATCTGAATTTATAGGCTAAGAACCATTCCTGTCATCTAAATGTACCCAGACACAACATCTTTTCCTTATACACAAAGGCATGGGACTTTGCTGAAATAATGTGAAGATGAAAAATTATGTCTAGGAGTCTGGAAAAGTTCCAAGGAGCTAGGTTCCTGAGAGGTCTCTGATACAAAAATGAAAAAGAGCTCAGAACAGAACACAGAAGAAATGATTCATATAGTCAGTGTCAGGCAGTAGAGATAGCACATGGAGCTATACAGCATGGACTTGACCTCTCTGACCATAGATATGAATCTGTAAGAAAGGATCAAGCAGATTCTGGCACTTGTTTTCCCCACAGAGCCCTAAATGTGGTCTTTTCCTTGGGCCATTATTCACATCATTCACTCTATGTTTTGTGCTTTATTTTTTACTGACAAGCTTCAGTACATTTGATGATTCAATTAATATAAATACATAACTATACATGATATTTGAAAAAAATAAAGTTATGGATAAATTATTCCATCTGGCAATTATATTCCATATGCTACAATATTAATGAGAAAGAAACTTGGGCCACAATGATCAACACAAATTACCTAGAACCTAGAACTCTTCCTAAGCCTAAATTACCATTTATCAAGGTTATCTGCAGACATTCTCCAACAAAACCAATAAGATAGTAAAGGAGTTAGACACATAGGGTCAACCCCCCAGTTCTAACCCCAACACTGCCAGGAGCAACACTTAAGCAGAGACAATAGTAGCCCCTGAGTCCTGCCATTTGTGACTCAAACAAATAAACCTCCCCACCAAAAAAATCATTATCAGTATGAGTTAGAATTTTTTGGTAAGAGACAGATTCCTGATTTCCACCATAAGACATAGTAAATCAGGGTCACTAAGATGTGAACCTAGATGTAAATGAGAACAGGCATTAAACTATAATGTATTCAGGGATTGATTTTTTTATTTACATAGGTTAAGGACATTTCTTTAAGATTAGTTTAAGGAAGTAATATGAAATAAAATTATAATATGTTATGGGGTGATACTGGGGTTGGTAGGGAGCCTGGGGACTCTGGTGGAGGGAAGGGACAACGATGGTGGGATTGGTGTTAGAATATTGTGTGCCTGAAACAACTCTATTGTGAACAACTTTGTAAATCACAGTCCTAATAAAACAAAATTTTAATATGTGAACCCAGAAATCAACATTTTCAAGAGTTCCTAATGATTGTGCACAGTAAATTTTGAGGACCCTTACTTGTCTATCCCAGGAAAGATACCCCTGACTCTCAGTATCTTGAGAATTTTTAATTTCTATTTTAATTAAATATTTTATTATACCACCGTGAGATATACAATTACAACGTTGTTCATGTTTAGAGGTTTTGGTCACATAGTGTTCCAGCACCCCACCCTCCACCAGTTCCCATTTCCCACCACCAATGTCCCCAATTCCCTCCCCCTCCCATAGCCTGCCTAAATGGCAGGTTCTTTATCTATTTTCTCTCTCCCTCTCTCTTTTCCTTCTCTTACACATTGTGGGTTGCACTACATAAACTTAGAGATCATCATATGCATTTTTTGCCTGTATTTAGTGCTCAGTTCTAGGTTGGTATTAGCCCTTTTGACATTTATTCCACACATGTTCCCTTCTCTGTCTTACCTAACCTCTGACTCCCACACGTTTGTGGTAATTTCCACTTAAAGTAAGACCTCCTAATCCATGTTTCACCTGACATTGGATTTTGGTGTCATAATATATATATTATATATATAATATAATATATATTATATATATATGTCATGCAAATAAATGCAGTCATTCTATATCTCTCTCTTTCCTTCTGACTAATTTCACTCAACATGATTCTTTCCATGTCCATCCATTTATAGACAAATTTCATAACTTCATTTTTCCTAACAGCTGCATAGTATTCCATTGTGTAGATAGATGTACCACAGTTTCTTATCCAGTCATCAGTTCTCGGGCATACTGGTTGTCGCCAGGTTCTGGCTATTGTGAATAGTGCCGCTATGAAAATAAAAGTGCGGATTGTGTTTCCGCTGTGTGTTTTTGGCTTCCCAGGGTATATTCCCAGGAGTGGTATGGCTGGGTCAAAAGGGAGCTCAATTTCTAGTCTTTGGAGGAATGTCCATATTGTTTTCCAGAAAGGTTGTACAAGTCGACATTCCCACCAACAATGTATGAGAGTCCCCTTTTCCCTGCATCCACGCCAGCACTTGTTGCTTTTACCCTTTTGGATATGGGCCAGTCTCTGGTGTGAGGTGATATCTCATTGTTGTTTTGATTTGCATCTCTCTGATGATTAGTGATGATGAACATTTTTTTCATATGCTTTTTTGACCATTCAAATCTCTTCCTTGTCAAAGTTTCTGTTCATCTCTTCTCCCCCATTTTTTTTTTACAATTAAAAAGGTCATGTTTGGGTTTTGGTCATACAGTGTTTCAGCACCTGTCCCTCCACCAGTGCCCATCTCCCACCACCAACATCCCGGTTCCCTCCCTCTTCCCCAGCCCTGCTCCATGGCAGGTTCTTTATTTCTTTCCCTTTCTCTCTCTTTCTCTTTTCCTTCCCTTCCAGACTATGGATTACAGAACATACATTAAAAGGTTGTCATGTGTATCCTTTTGCCTCTATTTAATGCTCAGTTCTAGGTTGGCATTAGTACCCTCGACTATTATTAGCACCCTGTTCCATTTTCTGTCTTACCTAAACTCTGACTCCCACACGTTTGTGATAATTTGAAGAGGACGGCCTTCCCCGAATAGAGACGGACCGGTCTTCGGTCGAGGTATACCGAGTAGCTGCGCTCCCCTGCTAGAACCTCCAAACAAGCTCCCCCATTTTTTAATGGGGTTGGCTGTTTTCTTCTTATATAGCTGTACCAGTGCCTGATATATCCTGGATATTAACCCCTTATCAGATGGGTATTGGGTGAATATTCTTTCCCATTCTGTGGACTGTCTTTCTATCTTGGTTACTGTTTCTTTCAAGGTGCAGAAGCTCTTTAGTTTCATGAGTCCAATATGTTTATCTTTTCTTCTAGTTGCTTTGTTAATAGTGCTTCACCTTTGAAGATGTCTTTAGCTTCAATGTTGAAAGCATGTCTGTCATCAATGTAAACCTCAGTACAGACCAGGCAGTGAGAATGGAGCAAAGCAATAGAACTAGAAGATCTTACCTGCGAGTGGATCTAAATGCATTACTAATACCCCATAGCAAGGTTGTAGAATTTAATACATATATTATAAAAGTGAGAGAATCGGTGGAATGAATTTGATGGAATAAATGATGGAATAAGCTTGATGGAATGATTTGAGGCTCTTTATGTTCCTGGAGCAGGCAGATGCCCTTGGGCTGTCTCGCATGTGACAGAACGTATTGAGATGTCACTGGCTCCCTCTGGAGCAAATCGATGATCTACGGGAATACAGTGATACAGTGACAGTGATTATAAAAGTATTCACTCAATTAACTTTGTTCCTTTTTCAGATAAAGTTTATCAAAGCAAAATCAGTTTATAAACATCTAGTTTTCAGATGTACTACATTATAGTTCAACATCTTTATTTACTAAGTTGTTATCCCCACCCAAAAGTCCACTTCCCATTCACCACCATAAAATTAACCCTATTTATTCATTTTACCAGGACCAAACCCTCCTCACCTCAGGTAATCTCCAGCATGTAAATTAGATAAATAAGTAGATAGATAAATAAATAAAAGCAATCTTGCTTCATTTCTTAAATTTCTAGAAACATAGTTGAATGTGAGTTCTGAAAAGCAGAATTTTTTTTTATTTCTTGCTTGTTTTTACCACCATGGAATGTTGTCCTTAGATTGTCACATACTTGGTGTCACACTAGTTGTTCTCAAAATGACTTCTTAATGAATTGGGATTATCGCTATAGGATATGTGCTTTTCTCTGCTTTTTAACACACGGAAATTTTACAGGCCAGAGAGGGTTAGGGTTTTGCCTTGCATGCATATGACAAGGTTCCATCTTCAGCACCACATGTGGTTCCCTTAGTCCTGCCAGGAGTGATCCCTGAGAGCAGAATCAGAACAAAACTCTGAGCAAAAGCCAGGTATGACCAAAAATGAAAGAAAAGAGAGTAAAGAAAGCTTATATGAACATATGCCTGTATCACTGTCTGTCTTCCCGTTCATCATCGATTTGCTCGAGCGGGCCCCAGTAACATCTCCATATGTCCTGTCTCATGCTAGTAGAGCCCAAGGCATCTGCTTGTTCCAGGAACATAAAGAGCCTCAATCCATTCGGAATGAGGTCTATAATTGTTACTGGTATTTGGCATATATATGAAATACAACACGGGTAGCTTGCCAGGCTCTGCCGTGTAGGTAGCATACTCTTGTAGGCATCTCTAAGTCCAGCATTTATTGATGAACCGGCGTGGCCGCTGATAGGCTGGTCTGCTGGGTGGAGGTCTGATGAGAGAGAAGTCCGATGTGGAAAATGGAGGCCCTCATGGAGTGGAAGGTCGTCTGGCTTGTTGGCGCTCTGCTGGGATGGTGGGCCAGGGCTAGAACCCACCATCCCTCCCGGGCGCCTCATGAGTGGCTGGTCACAGGGAGAGCCATTAGCAGCTCTGCCCCATGTCTGCGAAGTCTCTTCAGACATTTGGTGTATGTGCTTGGCTGAGGAGCCAATGGGGCGAAGCTACCATCATATGCCTACATATGTGTATATATTCATAAATATATTGTGTGCATGTATTCATTTATATACATACAAAAACTCATAATTATTCACTATTCATCTCGAATTATCCATCTGGTGTGAGTGAAAGCAAACCAAGACATGTGAATACAAAGATTATACACATAAGTTAAAATTTATGAGCCACAAGAGGTCAGACTCCAAAATGTAAACCTGATTTGAAATATGGTAAGTTGTCTGGAATAAGTCCAAAGGAAATAAACTATGCAGGTCAATGATCCTGAAATTCTGCTCCACTGCATCCATATTTCCAAGGTTTACCCAAGATGTACAGAATGAAACAGGAAAGCTCTGGAGAATAAAGGCAGGTGGCTGCCCCTGGACTTATTTCTTTCCTGTTTCTTCCTGCAAATACTGTCATAAGCAGAAATAGGTATCTGGTAAGGAAAGGATGTTGGACACATTGCAAAAACAAACTTATACGTATGTACAAAAAAAAGAAACTGCCTAAATAAGCTTGATCAGGAAATATCCCACATGGCAGGGAAATAAAGACTGAAGTTATAGAGCCATAGAAAACCAGAGAGGAAACAAAAGCTTTTGGAAAGGCTCTGCAGAATGAACAGGAGCATTGGAAGGAGCATTGGAAAGTTCGAGCTACCCATCTTTACATCTCCTTATTTATAAAAATTCCAGCTGCTAAATGGGATCCTATGGAATCTAGTTGATACCAAAAGCACTATTTAGCTTCAACAGCAGAATGGTCAAGCAATTCAATAAAAAAAATCTAAGCTTAAATAATTGCATGATATCAAGTAAGCTGAGTTATCGTACCACAGACAACAGAGTTCCCAGGAGCCTTAACTGGTGAGAGAAGTTTAGTAACTGGTTAGTTTGGAAAAACTTTCTCATAGCCCACTGAAGAGAAAGCACAGACATGAAAATAAAGTAGTGTGGAAGAAAAGTGTTACCAGACGGAGGCTTTCTGTATCAGACTGAATCACCATTTCTGTTATTTCTGACACATGATTTTATTTTTCTCTGAAAAAAAAAGCATTCACTGTATCACTGTCTTCCCGTTCATCATCGATTTGCTCAAGCGGTCACTAGTAACATCTCCATATGCCCTGTCTCATGCAAGTAGAACCCAAGGGCACCTGCTTGCTCCAGGAACATAAAGAGCTTCAAACCATTCCATCAGGTCATGGGAATGGGGTCTATAATTGTTAATGGTATTTGGCATATCAAATACGACACGAGTAGCCTGCCAGGCTCTGCCGTGCAGGTAGCATACTCTTGTACTCATCTCTAAATCCAGCATTTATTGATGAACTGCACATCCACTTGCGGCCACCAAGCCAGGCTGTGATAGCTGGTTTTCTGGGTGGAGTTCTGACGAGGGGAAGTCCGGATGTGAAAAATGGAGGCCCCTCATGGAGTGGGGGGGTCGTCTGGCTTGTTGCGAGGCTCTGCTGGGGTGGCGGGCCAGGGCTAGAACCCGCCATCCCTCCCTGGGTGCCTCGTGAGCGGCTGGGCACAGGGAGAACCAGTAGCAGTTCTGCCCCATGTCTGTGAGTCTCTTTTAAGCCACAAATACATTGTATTTGATAAAAGTAGAGTTAGTCATAGTGTATGATTTTTCATGAACTTTGATAGATTTTATCTTTTAAGAGATTTGTCTATTTTAATTATTTGTCAAGACCAAGGGAATTAAGTTATTCACTATTCCCTTATTATTCTTAGATAATGTTGTTAGATTACTGAAATCTATATGGCTTAGAAATGGCATCAACTTCCTCATTCTTGGTTTAGGTAATTATGTTTTATATCTTAGTTGGTATCAATCTAACTAGATTCAGAAGCTTTATTGACTTTCTGAAGTAACTAAATATTTTGGGTTGTTTTTCTCCAATATATTTATGGGGGGGGGTTGCTTCATTTTATTATGTTATGTTTTTTGTTACTTCCTGTCTTTTTATTTCTTTGAGAAATCTGTTCTTTTCTACTTTCTTGTAATGAAAGTTGAGGAGTGTGTATCAAGTATCTTGATAAAATGTTTTCTTACTTGATTTTATCTAATATTTTTACATGATTAAGAATTAGGGATTTGGAGAAATAATACTGCTGAGGTCAACACATCACATTCATTTCTACATTATATCTGCATGAGTTATTTCTGGTAAAGTATTTTGAACTTTTTATCAATTACTTGTATAAGATTGTATCTACCAAAAGTTATCCTATATTCAATTGCTAGAAATAAGTCACTAATTTTAGTGGGCACTCAAGGAGAAAGCAATTCAACTTTCCCTTTTGGAGAGAGTTATTTCAAAAATATGTAGATATGTGTAAAAATTATTATTATTAATTGAAAAAAAATTGAGCAATTTCCTGTCCTATACAAACATACTAGTTCTCCTTAAAGTTTCCTCATTTATAAATTTTGTCATTTATTCATGGATCTTGCATGTAGAAAAATAACATTGCAGTGTTCTAAGGATGATTTATAGTTTTATTATTTCTTATACATTTTTTATTTTTGTCATTAGAAATATTTGTTCCCTTTCTATTTATTTATCAAATTACTTATTTGCTCCAGTATTATACAATTACTCATATAGACTCATGGACATTTAGTTTATGTTTTGGGTTTTGATTCAGCACTATAACTTTCTGCTTTATTCCATATTTTGCTACCAGGAACTTTTTCATAATGACTTCTGTGCCCTTTTCGTAAGCTATTCACTATTTCATTTTTTGAGTGTATGACATAGCATTTAAATAAAGATTTACAATTCCTTTAAGACACCTCAGGTATTTTACTCAATAATGTGATTCCTTCACTCAGCATTTCATAGATAAATTGCCAAGAGAAACCAGGCTTAGAAATAAAAATATTTATCGGGAAATATTTTGGCTGGTCACATATAACTTATACATATAAGTGAAAGCAATATTAATTTTTTCCTATGTGAATAAATTTGGAGAGTATCATGCTGGGTAATGTTAGTCAGAGAGAGACACAGAATTATCTCTCATAAGTGGGATATTGTCGGGCGCTCAGCCGGGGTCCCGACAGTGCCGGGAAGCGAAGTTCCCTTCTACCTCTGAAGCCGGCGAGGAATGGATGGATACTCAGGAGTCCGATGCGGTTTTAAAAGACTTTACTTATCACAGGTTCAGGCATACAAATCAGCAAAAGGAAAAACCCGATGCTTAGGATTCCAGGCTAGAACCCCAGCCACGTGTAGGCCAAGATGGCGACCACCACGTGTGAAACTTCCAAGGGGAATAAACGCTCACAAGGAGAGATCCCACCGGGAAGAAGAAGCCCGGGAGAGCGGGAACCTGCAAGTTTATACCCCCAGCAACTCAGACCTTCCTCCCATTGTTATGGAAAGCAGGGAGGGTCCAATGCCCTTAGGTAGTCCCTCCCTGCATCTCACCTAGGGCCTTTACTGTGCTAATGTTTTGAGCCGGAATGCCTTTGAAATGTAGAGAAGGGGGTTTCTGAGATGGCATGTCACTGTACCAAAGATCAACACCAATGCCAGTTAAATATTTCTCCAAGCCTTCACAAGTCTCCTCTACTTCATTGTAGTTTTATATTTTATCAGGGAGCCATGCTTGTTTGTTTGGAAGCAAACAGCATTTCTCTCTGGTCTAATTACTTAGGTGTCCTTACGTGGCCAGGCTAATATGCTGGTAAGATCTAGCTAGTCCCACGATGATTGTGATAGCATGGGAGAATATTTATACCAGCTAGTACAGCATACATGGTCAGATAAACTGCCACATTTAGACTATCCCCTTATCTACGGAGTGATTTTCGGGAGGCAATCCAGAGCAGATGCAGCGACCCTTAGGAGTCCTGCAACAGGATATAATGAAGCATGGTTGGAGAAAAAGGTTCAAAAGTAACAGGATCTGAGTACTAGTATTCAATTGGAAGCTTACCATGAGGTATTGTTAAAGGGAAGTAGACAATGCGGTGTAGTATTGGAACATTTTATGCAGGAAACCCTCCCATTAACAGTTTTGTAAACCATGATGACTGAAATAATACATTTTAAATCAATTTTTTAATTTCCAGCTTGCTCCAGTGCCAATTCTCAAGCTCCTATCTCAATAAATTCCACAGGATTGACAAAGTTTTGTCTCTGCATCACGTTTTTATATAACTCTGAAGTCTCATTTTGCTTTGAGGGAACAATGAATGGTAACAGAGCTTGAAGGAAGGAGATAAAGAGGGTTTATATGATCAACAATTAGATCAATTGTTTTCAGGTTAATATACATAAAAATTAAAGTCACCCCTGATTATCAAATCTTTCAGAGCAAGGGACAGAAGGAGAACACTCATGTTGAGTAAGGACTGAGATATATATTTACTAAGAAAGAAACTGCACTTTGGGAAATGACTTACAAATAGGGAATTATTAAAGTGCATTACTTTTCCCTGGAGAAGTGATAAAGGATAGGAGAATCAAATACCTGGTACTCCATTTTCATGATCTGTCCTTAAAATACTGGAAACAGAATCTTCCAGTATTAAAATGAAAAATAAATACTTAAAACAGAAAACAAGGACTTTAAGTTTTAAAGTACTTAAAATGGAAAACAAGAAGTTAGGGTCTAATAGAAGGTTCAGACAATGGTAGGTGCCATCTTAATCACTTCTTTCAACTTTTCTGATAACTGTGTTGGTGGAGACTATATTATATCCCATTCACCATAGCAACAGACACTGTGGTTAAATCTTTGAGAAGAGATTTATCCACCTCCCAACAAGTACCTAATCTGGAAGCAGAATTATTAAGAGTGTTTATTCCTAGTAGACAAGCAGACAAAACTACAGCCAGTTCACATTTAAATAGCAGCAAGCAAACACATCCTTACAGGTAAAAGCATACCATGACTCTCCCAAAGCATAGTTAGAAAAGAAATCCACTGCTTACTCTGACCAGTCCACAAACAGACTTCTCTCTGATAGACTAAGTTTAGATAAATTATCACCAGTTGAGATAAAATTTCTAACCTCTTCTTATATCTACCCTACAAAGATACCATCCATGTCTCTGACTGAGTCATTTAGTGACTGCTAAAACATTAGAAACCCTGAATTCCTGGTCTTTCTCCAGTCTTACTCAGATTTGACACAGGAGCCCCCAGCAACTCTCCATCTCAACCCCCTGATCTCTACCCAGGCCCATTTTAACTCATTCCCATACCAATCAGGCACTCACAACGAACACTTCTTGGTTATCCCTAGGCATACTAGGCATACTCAATACAGTACTAGACCTGCTGGCTGTTATTTGTAAGAAACTCTCAGAATCCACATGATTTGCTCAAACACAGGTTCTCAACCACTGGATATTACAGGGAGAGGGGAGAAATTTACCACAACAATGGATCAAAACATTAGCCTGCAAAGAACTCTATATAATAGAGCTAAGCAAGCTACGTGACAAAGCTACAAAGCAGTCCTCATGATGATTAATGGAAAAGAATATTAATACAGAGTAACTCTTAAAGTTTAAGGAAAGTCCAAACAGAAATCTTAGAGCTAAAGAACACATAGGCTGAACTAAATTAGATAACAGAGGGGCTCAACAGAAGGATGAAAGAAACCAAATATTGAATCAGTGAACATGAAAGAAAAGTAGTGGAAACCAAAAAATATCACTAACAGAAAATATATAATTAAAAATAATGAGGCTCACATAAGAACTTTATGGGATTACATTGAGTAAAAAACATCCTTGGAAGGAGAGGCGAGAAAGGGGTAGAATTCTCATTTGAAGAAGTAATAACTAAGAGTTTCCCAAAACTGAGAAAGGGATTAGATGCACAGATGGAGGAAGTACAGAGTTCCAAGTAAAATAAGCCCCCCAAAATGTATATATTTTAATTAAAATGACAAAACAATGATGAAATGCAAATCCTAGAACCAGCAATATAAAAAGAAAATAACAACTATCTGTAGATTTCTCCACAGACACTCTGCAGGTAAAAAAGAGAGAAGCATGATACATACAAAGGAATGAATGGAAAAGACCTCCATCCAAGAATACTCTCCACACAGAGGTCATCATTCATATTTGAAGGAATGAATGGAAAAGACCTCCATCCAAGAATACTCTCCACACAGAGGTCATCATTCATATTTGAAGAAGAGATAAGTTTTCAGATAAACAGCAGTGAAAGGAATTCATTATCATTAAACTAGCCTTCAAAAAAGTACTTAAGGTACTTCTATAAAATTAAAAGAACCCACTTGGAACTAGAAAGCTACCTAAAATATTAAACATGGCAGAGAAGGAAAGTAATAATGAGGTTCTTTATTTGTTTTCAGGTAAGTTTTGTTGTCTCCACTATATAAAGTTTAGAAAATTTTGAATGTCAAATATTGACTTTTTCAGTTATAAAATTTTTAGCTGGTTCTTTTCAAATAACTCCCTTTTCTCTATTTAAAAAAGATAATTTAGGGCTACAAATTATATATTTTATTAGGGCAAATTTTATTAGATTTTAGTTTCTAAGTAATAGGTTTATTTCATCTATAAATTCAAATACGGTTTTTGAATTTATGTTTATAGCAGTCTGTTATAATCATTCCAATAGTTTGGCATACATACTTAGAGCTTTGATTTAATTCCTAATACTGATAACTTCTTTTATTCCCCTTTCTTCCTTTCAGCTAGATAGAGTTTTATCAGCTTCACTGACATTTAAGTAAGTCTCTTTGTTTCATTGTTTTTCTGTTTTCAATTTTGTGCTCTTCTACTTTTAAATTTTTTGTATAGTTTTCCTTTTTAAAATGCTTATCAAACACAATCATAATTATACTCTCCCTTTTTTAAGTCTTGGGTAGAAATTTATATTATTGGTTTAAGAAATGTTCTTTTCAGTGTGCTAACAATTGTGAGGGTACTAATGCCAACCTAGAACTGAGCATTAAATAGAGGCAAAAAGGATACACATGACAACCCTTTAATGTATGTTCTGTAATCCATAGTCTGGAGAGGAAGGAAAAGAGAAAGATAGAGAAATGGAAAGAAATAAAGAACCTGCCATGGAGGAGGGCTGGGGGGAGGGGGAGGGAACCGGGGACGTTGGTGGTGGGAGATGGGCACTGGTGGCGGGATGGGTGCTGCTACACTGTATGACCAAAACCCAAATATGAACTTTTTAATTGTATATCTTTGTAATTGTAAAAATTAAAAAATTTAAAAAAAAAAAAAAAAAGAAGACTAAAAAAAAAAAAAATGTTGTTGCACATCCACAGGCTCTCAGTGACAATGTTGAGCAAAAAAAATGCAAAAAAAAAAAAAAAAAAAAACAAGAAATGTTCTTTTAAATACCTACATGAATATATAGCATAAGTATGCTGATATTGTGAATTTCTCTCCAAGATATATTATAAGATATTATTTAATTTTGTGGGGCCGCAACAGCTGTGTTCAGGACTTACTACTGATTCGCACTCAGGTGTCATTCCTGGCTAGCTCTAGTAATCATTATAGGGTATTAGGGACCTATACTTAGAGATCTATCACTACCTGGTTTCTACTTACATAAAGCTTGTGTTGGCATAAAGATAGATACAGATATCAATGAAACACATGAGAAAGTTAAAACATAGATATAGTGGCCAGAGAGATAATACAGCAGTAAAGGTGCTTTCCTTGTACACTGCTGACCTGACTTTGATCCCTGACATCCATGTGGTGGCCCCAGTCCGTCAGGAGTGATCTCTGGGCAAAGAGCCAGGAGTAAGCTCTGAGCACCACTGGGTGTAGCCCCCCCAAAAAACGAAAACAATAGAACAGAAATAGACCCAAACATACATAATTAGCTGAATTTTGACAAAGTATAAAAATGGCAGGAGAACTACTATAAGAAACAAAAAAAAACTATTTAATATATATTTTTAAAAAATACAGTACCTTGAGATCCCAGACATAGAGGCTCTCATGAGAAGTCTTTGGAAAACCAATTTATTTCAATTACTGGACCTGCTCAAACCCCAATCCTATTTTCACTTTTCTCCTCTTTAAACCCCAAATACATATTAATTCAAATGCCCCAGAACTGCATAGTTAAATACTAATGATACATGTAATGTCTGAGCAAGTTAAACACATATGCAATATTAGAATCACCTAAATTAAGCCACTCATACCCAGTCCCAGATGCAAATTCATCTTCATTAATTACTTCACTCTTAAAAACTCTTACGAGCCTAAACTGAGCTTTGAATGTAGGCAAAGGGATATACATAATAGCCTCTAAATATATGTATTGCAAGCCACAATATGTAAGAAAAGGAAGAGAAAGAGAGAGAAAGAAAAAGAGAAAGAGAGAGAAGAGGCAAAGTGCTTGCCAAAGAGTCAGGCTAGGGGAGGGGTAGGGAATCAGGGGACAGTTGGTGGTGGGAAATGGGCACTGGTGGAGGGATGGGTGCTGGAACACTGTATGACTGAAACCCAAACATGAACATCTTTGTAATTGCATATCACGGTGGTATAATAAAAATTTAAATTAAATTAAATTTTAAAAACTCTTGTTCCAAGAATCAGCTGACCACTCTTTGAAATAACACATACCCATTTTTCAAGCGTGTACTGGCACTTCAATCAGTCTTCCTGTTTATCCCACACTTTTCTTGTCCTTGAACTCTTTCTGCAATGAGACAGGAATGGAATACCCCTACTGGCATTCCAGTGGAAGGCACTGCCATAGCTATCCCTGGAGTACAATTAAATCTTATCACATTCTAGGTTTTGTGACTCTTCTAATATTTGGGGTGGCAAGGGTTAATTCCCAAGCTGAACAGATCAATCATAGGCAGATATGGCATGACAACAACTAGAGAAATGACAGGGATAACTGCACACACTAATCAGGAGCTTACCCTAGCCTTGCTTTATCTCTATGACTTGGTTTCCACAAACATGAAGGCTCACCCTTGATCTTCCATTGTCCCTGAATCTGATCTCCAGAAATGTGAAAGCAATTTGTTAGAGAAAACATAATCTCTTCTAAACCAGAGAGATAGTACAACATAAAGATGCTTACCTTAAATGCGGTTGACCTGGATTGGATCCCTGGTACCCCATATGGTCCCCCTAGCACCACCATCAGTGATCCCTGAGCACAAAATCAGGAGTAAGTCCTGAGTAGCACCCAAGAAATAAAAAGTTTTGAAAGGTACTTTACAAAAGAAGGTATTCAAATAAAAAAATCGGATACATAAAATCATATACAATATCACTAGTCATCATATGCCCATTAGAATAACTAAAATGAAAGACCTGTCTTTAGTGTTGGTGATGATTTAGAGGAACTAGAACTTTCATATTCTGCAGGTATCTATCTGTAAATAGTGTAATCACTAGAAAACAGTTAAGCAATTTCTTTAAAAGATAAAGAAACTATCTAAACTAAACATGATTCAGTCATTTAATTCTTAGGTGTTTATTGGAGATAAAGCATATATATATATTTAAAGATTTATACAAAAATGTTTATAGCAGCATCATTTGTAACAGCAAAAAAGCATGAAAGAACCCCAGTGTCCATCAGTAGATGAACACATAGACAAATACGATAACCATGTGAAATACAACTGCCCAGAAAAAATAAATGAACTGTTGGTGTACAAATGAATGAATCTCAAAAAATGCTGAGTACACTAGACAACAAAGAATGAATGCCATAAGATCCAATTTATATAGAAAATTTTAAAGTACATATCTACACTGATAGAAAGCAGCTCAATGGCAACTGGAAGATGATGTGACAGAGAGATACAGTAGGTATGGCACAAAGGAAACAGACATTTGAGGATGAAAATGTGTTGATGACCTTATCTTGAAGAATGATTTCATGATAAAACCAATATATTGAGATTTATCAATTTTTAACATTAAATAATACAGTAGCTTGTTATATGTCCATTATATCTCAATAAAAATGTATATAGTGATAATCATGACAATTTTCACAGAGCTAGCAATGAATAACTTGCAAATAAATATCTCATTATTCACAGTTTCAGATAAATTGACAATCTAGCATTTGTTTAAGTATATGATAGAAAGGAGATCTAGAATTTCTCAGATGTTCTGCTCCTGTTTTGAACTATCCTTTCTGCAGTGAGAGTTCATATACTCGATTCCATTTATATTTTCCTGAGTGCTTTTGCTACCTACTCTGTCTACAGTGCTCAAAGTCCCACCTTTTTTAAAATTAATATAAGATCCTTATAGTAAGATGAAAAGTATCAAAGTTTCTGCTCCCTGGGCATTATGGATTATTCCCGAGGCACAAAGCTACTAAAATGACATACCAACTGTTAGCTGTCCACTGTAAATTAGAAAGAGGATTAGCACCATCCCTAAAGTGTGACCTTAAGAATTTACTGGAAAGCAGCTGCTGGAACATGTACTCAAACCTTGCCAGGATAAGAAATGAGCAAATTCCACCAACACCCCATAGCATTTGCTGCTGGATAAACTTAGTATGATGGTGGCAGCACTTATTCATGAAGGTATTCTATACTGTGGAAACATCCTAAGAATCTAGGCAGAGTTGTATGTAGATAGAAACCCTGATCAACTGGAATGTGAGAGGAATGAAGAAACCCACACCCGCTTATGATCTGTGGCCAGAAAATTCTCCCGATTTATTGTGACCTCCATGTCTTTGAACTCGAAGCATTCTTCATTTTGTCTACTGGTCAGACCATCTATCAGGCATTGCAGGGTAGCCGACGTCGTTGCCTAATCTGACCATTTGACTCTTCCCATGGAATTCAACTATTCATTTTCATTCACATAACAAATATCCATTAAGTTCCTGTAATGGCAAATTCTTTTGTGGTCACCAGAATGAGAGATACAGTTCCACCCTTCGGGAAAAAAAAAAAGGAAAGAGACAATAAATAGCCTTACATATTAATGATCTATATGGCAATAAGAGAGAATAACAGAAGAACTTGAGGCACCTTGAGCATCATGAACAACTTTCTAGAAGATTAATGTGAGTTAGCTGGAAAAGCCACATAAGGACTCTCTAGGCTATAGAAGAGGAAAGGGGAGCCACAGTTTTAGAAATTAGGAGGGAACAAACGGGTCTAGAACAAAGAAAGGAGAGCAGGCAAAAGTCAGATTACCAAATGCCTGGTGGACCAAGTTAAGGATTAAAGAAAAATAGAAAGTTATGTACAGGTTTATGTTTTACCATCTCTATTGCATTGTAAACTCCCTGGGACTCAAGGATTATATCCAATTAATACAAAATAGGCTTCATCCAGAAAACCCCACCTGCAAGCAATAATGATAAACTTTTGTTTAGGGTCCCTCTACAAACTTAACTGAGGTTAACTACTTAAAATTTTTCTTTTCTTTTTTTTTTTTTTTGCTTTTGGGTCACACCCAGAAATGCTCAGGGGTTATTCCTGGCCCTGCACTCAGAAATTACTCCTGGCAGTGCTCAGGGGACCATATGGGGTGCCAGGGATTAAACCCTAGTTGGCCGCATCAAGGCAAAGGCAAACACCTTACCCACTGTGCTATCACTCCAGCCTCCTAAATTTTTTTCTAAAATGCCATATTCCACTTTCTAATTTTGAGCAGCCAACAGCAGATCAAGCCT
>JAJIBD010002762.1:57500-142560 GCA_021461705.1 Cryptotis parvus
TCATTGGTGTTCGGTTGTCCTCTAAAGTATTTGAAGAAATGAGCCTAGGACCCTCATTTGTGGTATTCATATCAATAATGTAAAACTTTGGAATTTATAACTTGGTTTTAGAACCAAACTCCAAATCCTATAAGCTTGATGATCAAGGAAAAGACTTCCTACTGATCCCTGGAATTTCTCCTATCATCTAGCACTACAGGATTCACAAAATTGGGATACAGAGAGAGGCTTAAAGGAGCAAAGAGAGTAGTTTGAGAGTAATGATTAGGGATGAATTCCTAAAAGCAGAGGGAAAAAAGAGCAATATGATATAGAAAGAAAATAGTTTGAAGAGTAAGGCACCCATGGGATTTATATGTAGCTTTAGTCAAATAAATCTTCTTTCTGAATGACAACTGGCAAATGTCCATTCCACACTCCCCACCTCTTAAATTCTTCTTGTTTGTGCTCTATAATGTTTAGCTCTCAGTGCAACCCTGTTCATTAAATTCCACTCTCTATTGTCCTGTGAGCTGAAGAAAATGGAAGAGAAGAGAAGGGACAGAATACAGGAGGGAAGGACAGAGTAAACGAGGGAAGCAGGTGGAGGATAGATAAATAGTTACAAGAGAAACAACTTTGATAGATAGCTTGACCAAGAACACCTGGATACAAAAAGCAAAGAGGATTATTTTTAAAGGGTATTTTGGAATTAGAGAACTAGATTATGTTGGCTGAATTTAACACTAAATAAGACCAGAAGCAACTTGTAAGGAAGACCAGTACTGCAGAGCAGAGAATGGAAAGAGCAGATGAAAATAACCTCCCACCTGTTCTGGGCCCCAGAGTCCTAATCTTCAATCAAGCAGAGATACTCAGCATGGTGGAAATAAGTGCCCCAGTCTTGTGCTCACTAAGAAGACAAGCTTTCGTCTGTAAAGGTTCATTCCTATGATTCGAGGAAGTAGGCATGAGCCTGGTCTGAGAATTCTGAACCAGGGACTAGAAAGAGCTTGCACTTAATATAAACTTAGAATGACAAAGCCAGGTAGAAAGGTGGGTGGGGTGAGTAAGGGAGAGAGCACAAATATAAATTATCTTGAGAGGTAATAGTAGCCTGTGGGACTATAGTGACTTCAAGTTCAGAGGGTAGGAAGGAGCAGTTGACATACACTCCTAGGGAGGCAGAGTAGCTGGGCCAATGTCGCCCCAAGCAGGACCATACCTGACTCCTGCTCTGCCCCAGGCCTCCAGGACTGGCCCTGACATGCTACCAGAAGGAGGTTTGGTGGGATTTATGAGATGAGTTTGTGGGATGTTCTCTGCAAGCCAAAGCTTTGCATTTTATCTCCTGCAGGGATGTTTTACAGAAAGGAAAAATGGGAAATAGCTACACAAGGGAGGACACTCCAGTCACTGGTCAAGGAGACTGGCCTCTCCCCTGGAGCAACATCAAAGGCGATACACTGACAGCTGCCTGAAACCTCTGCAGTGTTGGCCCTGGAAGTTGAACAGTTTAACTGGGGCCAAGCAAGGAAGGAAATAGTCAGCCCACTCCCAGTACTATCCCTCGAATGTCGAGAAGATGAGTTGGGTCTGCTGGGAAACCTGCCTCTCCCCCCTCACTCACCTCCTTCCTTCCACATGCCTTTGCCACGCAGAGAAGATTCAAGGGATTCCATGGGTCTGAAGCCCACTGGAGTTTGTGATCAGAACACTGGTCTGGAAGTTGGGAGATTGGATCTAGACCTATAATGTAGGAGCTACAGAGAAAGCCACTTTACTTTCCATCTTTAAAAAAAAATAGAAATTATGTTCTTAGAGATCTCCAGAGTCTGTGCAAAGGCAGAAGTGCCTTCTTAATCTTGGGGGTGTTAGGGAGGTGGAATATAAAGAAATCTCTGATGCAAAAAGGATTCCAGTTAGAATTAGATAAGAAATGCCACCCTTGATTCTATAAGTCATCTCTAACAGGCCACCCTCTGAAGAATGAAACCAACTGGGATGCAGTGGGAAAGACAAATTTACTTCCTTAAGGTCAACTGAGGAGGAATTTTTTGTTTTGTTTATTTTTTACCCTCAATGACATTTTCTTAGAATTTAATTTTCTAGAGGGTGTTGCAACTTCATCCCAGACAATTTGTTCTTCCTCCCTCTGTCATCCTTGGGGACACTTCACTGAAAATGAAGTGCCTAAAGCCAAAGCTACAAAAGTCTATACAGAAGTTGTGCAAATTAGAAAAGGCAGCCCTGTACCAGGACAAAGATCTGAGGAAGTGTTGGGCGGATTGTAAACTAGTGCTCATATTGCTTCATTTGATGGATGCTCCCTCACAACCTCATACTATCTGTACAGTTATACTTAATATGCATAGTTGAGCTTACTGCAATTCTACATATAAATAGAAACAGTATATTATATGTGTCACAGGTCAGAATGCCCAGAAAGTAGACTCAGAGCTGCTGACCACCTGCATTCAGAGATAATAGTCTCAGTTGAACAACTAGGAGGTTTATTTTACTCCTTTCCAACAGGAAGGAGAAAAAGAAGCACTATGGACACAAGCAGAAGCTGAACCGTGTTGTAGTTGCAACAGAGACTTGAGTCTATCCTGTAGGGAGCTCTGCCTTTGCAATGGCCCATGTGAGTTGTCTAGAATGTGAATAAGTTGCCTGACCATTATATACACAACACAGACTAATAATAGATATGGCTGTTTGGTGGTAGGCGGCATACCCTTGGTTAAAAAACAAAATGGAAAGAAAAAAAACAAAAGTTTTGTGGTCACAGCAGTCAGTGCTCTAAGATTACTCCTGACTCTGCTCCTGGCAAAGTTCAGGAGACATATGCAGTATCAGAGATCAAAGTAGGGTTAGCCGCATAAAGGGAAAGAGTCTTAGCCCCTTGTCCCGTCTTTTTTGCCTATTATCTAAGGGTTTTTATGAACTTTCTCTCCTTCCAGGTTCTGGAACAATTCCCTACTCTCATCCTTTTCCTATGGTGAAGAACTCCCTTCTCCACTGTCTTCTACAATGCTCACACTGAGATAATGCTCTTTATGTGTGATTATCTAAACTCTGTCCACACCTGCATCCTTTATTAAATCCTCATCAAAGTATCCTAAATTTAATGTACCGATTCAAATTATCATAGTTTGGTTTCTCCACCTGATGCACTCAGGTGTACTTGACCTCACATCTCACTCTTTACTATTTCATGAATTAGATGTTTTTATTTCTTTAGGAATATGAAATCAAAGGCTCCAAAATATTTCTAAAATATTCTGCCGTTCCCATGTTAGGTTCTTGTCTAGTGACTGAGATCCACTGTACACATTACCATAACCCTCTACATTTCCCTTAGATCAGTCTCTTGCCCACCAGGGCTCAGAAAGGAAGCTATAGAAGAAACAATATTGGTGTTTCAGTCCCAGAACGTTCTAAAATTTAGCATGTGGTGAAAGGGAGAAACACAGAAATGTGTCTTCCACTTCTGTCCTAGGACTTGGGGAGATGGATAAGAAACAACCTGATTTATGGTCCTTTACCCAAAGTTTTCTAGAAAACTTTAAGTTTTATTTAGTTTTTTCTTAAATTACCCCCCCATAGTTTAATCCAGATCTGCTCCAATCAGTCATCTGACCTTGGTGAGGTCACATAAATTTAGGATCTCTAGTTTTTGAAAATGCATGAAGATGTTTAACTATATGAATCCCAAGATTCCCTCCAGTCTTTATTTCTATAGCCTCCTAGTTTTCTTTACTTCTCTTATCCTAGAAACAGATACCAGTGTGTGCACAAACTCTCATACTGACAATTATTAATCTCATCCCTGGGAAAAAGAGGAAGGAACTGAGATGGTGTTAATCACAATGACTCTCTTGTTAGCTTTTTGGGACTCCAAAAGCTGTTTTCCAGATCCTTGTTTTTAACTAAGATATAGTTAAACCCAGATGAGGAAGTGAAGATGCTGTTACATATTACATTGTTCCCAAAGTTGAGAAGTATGGCAGATCCCTAGACTTTCACTCCATTCAAGAATTTTCTTATCAAAAGCAGATGGACTTCCTTTACAAAATATTTCCCCTGTTTTGTCTATACTGCCCTACATTATTCACAAATTGCTCAATGCAAGGACAAGCAAGGAATGAGAAGTCCCACTTTGATGATCATTTTTGAAGAGATTCAGTTATTAAAACACAATCACAAGTCAAAGAGGACATATTTCCTTTCTTTCTATGTCTCTTCCAAGATTTTGTACTACGGAGGTAAGCAGAAGTCAGAAGTTTGGACCCCTTTAAGAAAGGAAATGCCTCATCATAAATAAAATTTCCTGATAAAATTGAATATGATTGACAATCCTTCCAGACTGACTGCTCAATTAAATATTATGGATTTTCTGGAGCAACATCCTCAAACTCTACAACATTGACGTCCCAGTAGGAGTACACCAGAATGGATGGGATGTAACACAGAAGCCAACCAATCTCAACTAACTAAAACATTAATACAGAAGGTTTTACTTGCAACAACAGCTTAATAAACCCTCAAACAATGACTTGATGTATCCATGGTAAGATATAGCAATTTTCACAAGTTTTCTTCTATGGAAATATTTTGATCACCCCATTAGTCATTAAATGGGGTGATATAAAATTATCAAGGGACCTGCTGGGGCAGATTTGAGGGGTGGTAAGGAAAATGGAAACAATACTAAAAGGAAGGTGAATGTGGAGGTAGGATTGGTGTTGGAATATTGGATTTTTGTAACAAATCGTCATGACTTTGTAAACTATGGTGTTTAAATAACATGGGAAGAAAAAGACTGTATAGAATTAAACTCAAAGTTCTCTGACCTGGACAGTGCTTTAGCAATGGAATCTTATCTATAGAAAGTCCTTAGCCAGGATCAGCTGGAGAAATGCTTGCAAAAGTAGCTTTAGCAGAATCAAGCAGTGCACAGTTCATCTTGCAGTCACCCAGACCCTTCTAATTTAGGTGTACATTCCAACACACATCAATTTGGGCATCCCATGCATCCAAACTTTAAATGCGTAATTTTTTTTATTTTACTTTGAGACTCTCTTTTCTCTCCTACCTCAGTTTTTCTAAATAAAAATAGTTGTTTCACTGTCTACCAAAATTATTTTCTATGAAAATAAACAATGAACCTAGGAACCTTCTGGAGTTCAATACGTTAGTGTTTACACTGTGCAGGAGCTTATACAGACTTTTATGAGTCCCGTTCTCCCTAGGCATTATGCCAGCCAAGCAAGGATGAACCAAATAGAAGGGGAGCTCTACCCTCTCTATTGTTGATGCCATCTTTCCATTCTGTGACTGTCTAACAACAACAATCACAAGTGGCCTTACACTGTAAAACACATCTCATCACTAGAGAACTTTTTACACTTCACTTCTTTCTCTAGACTTCATTTCATTATCCATTAATATAAGCAAATAGCACTTTCCTCACTAGTTCCATACAGCTGTCTGGGAACCTATAAAGAAGAAGAGAATTTGTGGTTGATTTGGGCATAATGGCATCTTAACTTGGGCTTCCTGGAAATCAAGATCTGATCTGAGGAGAGACTTAGTTGTTAATATTTTATTGGGACAGGCAGTCCCTGGCAATAAGAGCAAAGGAAAGGAGATGTGAGACAAGGAAGAATTAGAAGCAAAAAGTTTTCAACATTAATTCCCTTTCTTTTATTTTTTGTATTATACCACCTCTTTGATAGCCACGTCCACCTGTCCACATACCAAATTCCACAGGATGGATATGTCGTTCCCAATGTTCTCTCTTCTGAAATCCAACATGCCATTTCATCAGTAAAGAAGGGAACAGCACCAGGTCCAGACAAAGTCAGACCAGAACACCTGAAGAATCTACCATCAGTATTCATAAATACACTGGCTCAGCAATTCACACGCTACCTGTCTGAATGCAAGGTGCCCTTCCATTGGAAAACCAGCAAGACAGTTCTACTGTTCAAGAAGGGAGACATCCACGACATTGGCAACTATCGCCCCATCTGCCTGTTGTCTGTCATCTACAAGCTGTTCACTCGAGTCATCCTGAACAGGATTGGCATAACATTAAATGATCAAGTGACAATCACTGGATCACTTGACATTGGTCCCTCCACCAGTACCCATGTCCCACCACCAATGTCCCCTGATTCCTTCCCCTTTTCCCCGGCTTGCCTCTATTGCAGGCACTTTACCTCTCCTCTTTCTGTCTCTGTCTCTCTCTGTCTCTTTCTCTCCCTTCTCATACACATTGTGGCTTCATTTAAAAGGGCAACCATATGAGCAAGCTGGCTTCCTAAAAGGATTCAGCACAATCGACCATGGTAACGAAGCTCATTGAAGTTTGCAGGGAGTTCAGGATGCCATTCTGTCTCACGCTTCATTTATTTAAAGAAAGTCTTTGATTCTGTGGAGACTGAAGTGGTCATCGAAGCCCTAGCCAAACAGGGCATTCAAACCCAATACATCAAGATCTTTCGTGAGCTATATAAAGGATTCACCACCAGGATATCACCATTCTACAAAGAAGTGATCATCAATGTCAAAAGAGGGGTTCGGCAGGTGATACCATTTCACCAAAACTCTTCAGCGCCACCCTTGAGAACATCATGCGACAATTAGAATGGGAAGGAATGGGAGTGAAGATAGATGGTCAGTGACTACACCACCTCCGCTTCGCTGATGGCATCATTCTAATAACAACAAACATTAGCCAAGCGGCACAAATGCTGGCTGACTTCGACCATGAATGTGGAAAAGATAGGTCTACAGATGAATCTCAGCAAAACTATGTTCATGAAAAACGAACTAGTTCCAGAGGTCCCATTCACTCTCAATGGAACAAACATCTCTGAATGCAGCAATTATGTGTACCTAGATTGAGAAATTAACATGATGAACGACCTAAAACCTGAGCCGCGCGAGGAGGAAGAGAGCAGCATGAAATGCCTTCAAAAAGCATCGAAGAAATAGTTAAAAAGACAAAGAACCTCCGACTCCGGGCACATATCTCCAACTCCACCATTCTCCCTGCATTAACATATGCCTCAGAGACCTGGGCCCTAAGAAAGCAGGATGAGAATGCTATTCGGTCTCCCAAAGAGGAATGGAAAGAGCTATGCTTGGAATATCACGCCTAACTCAAGTGAAAGAAGGAATCCGGAACTCCGACCTCCATCGCTGTTCCAGAGTCAGGGACACTGTCTCATTTGCCAAGGCATCGAAAATCAGATGGGCTGGACATGTAATGCGATTTGGAGATGACCGCTGGGCTAGAGCCGTTACCAACTGGATCCCATGGAACGCCAAAAGACCACTTGGCCGCCCACCTACAAGATGGTCAGGCTTCTTTGTCAAGACCCTGAACAAATGGTCTGAGGCTTTTGTATTCCTGAAACAACCAGATGCAATTGAGCTACACTGGCACGTGATAGGGTCAAATGGAAATATTACTGGCGCCCGCCGAGCAAATCGACAAATAACGGGATGTCAAGTGATCAAGTGATTATACCACCATGAGCTCGAGAGGTGGCCCCAGTGTCCATGGTCTGGACATCGACCCCCTCCCCCATACCACCATGAGGTAAACAATTACAAAGATGTTCATGGTTGGGTTTCAGTCATATAGTGTTCTAGCATTGGTCCCTCCACCAGTGCCCATGTCCCACCACCAATGTCCCCTGATTCCTTCCCCTTTTCCCCTGGCTTGCCTCTATTGCAGGCACTTTGATTCTCCTCTCTCTGTCTCTGTCTCTCTCTGTCTCTTCTCTTGCAATACATACATTTAGAGGTTATCATGCATATCCCTTTGCCTATATTTAATGCTCAGTTCTAGGCTGGCATTAGCATTTCAACAATTATTAGCACATTGTTCCCTTGTCTGTCTTATCTAACTTCTGACTCCCACACACTTGCAGTAGATTCCACCCACTGACAGGACCTCCTGATCCATGTTTTGCCTGACTTTGGATATTGGCATCATACTATTTTATTTTTATATCCAGCAAATAAATGCAGCCATTCTAAATCTGTCCTTTTTCCCTCTGGCTACTTTCACTCAACATAATCCTCTCCATTTCCATCCATTCATAAGCAAATTTCATATCTTTGTTTTTCCTAACAGCTGTGTAGTATTCCATTGTGTAGATGTACCAAAGTTTCTTTACCCAATCATCTTTTCTCCAGCACTCTGGTTGTTTCCAGATTTTTTTGTTTTGTTTTGTTTTGTTTTGTTTTGTTTTATTTTTTTAAGTATTTTATTATACCACCGTGAGATATACAAATAAAAAGATATACAATTAAAAAGTTCATGTTTGGGTTTTGGTCATACAGTGTTCCAGCACCCATCCCTCCAAGCTATCATGAATAGTGCTGCTATGAACACAGAAGGACAGATGGTATTTCCGCTGTGTGTTTTTGGCCTCCCAGGGTATATTCCAGGAGTGTTAGGGCTGGGTCAAATGGGAGCTCTATTTCTAGTTTTTGGAGGAATGTCCATATTGTTTTCCAAAAAAGTTGTACCAATTGACATTCCCACCAACAATGGATGAGAGTCCCTTTCTCCCTACATCCATGCCAGCACATTATTTCTTTGCTTTTTTGGATGTGTGCCAGTCTCTGTGGTGTGAGATGATACTCCACAACTTTGACTTTAAAGGCATCTTCAAAGATGAAATACCACTAACAAAGCAAGTGTAAGTAAAGATAAACTTATGAGACTACATGAAACTAAAAAGCTTCTGCACCTCAAAAGAAATGGTGACCAAGATACAAAGATAGTCTATGAATGGGAAAGAATATTCACCCAATATCTATCTGATAAGGGTTTGATATCCAGGACATATCAAGCACTGGTATAAATTTACAAGAAGAAAACAGCCAACCCCATCAAAAACTGGGGAGAAAAAATGAACAGAAACTTTGACAAAGAAGATATTCGAATGATCAAAAAGGATGTTAAAAAATGCTCATCATCACTAATCATCAGGGAGATGCAAATCAATTATTTCTAAGATTATATGACTGCTGTAACAAACACCACAGACTAGGATGCTTATAAACCACAGGAATTTATTTTTCACACTTCTGAAAGCTGGAAATTCAAGAACAATGTCACCTTCTAGAGCAAAAGTGCTTCCTGATTCATGACTAGAGCCTTCTGCCTGTGTTCTTACATCTTGGAAAGGGCTAGAGATTTCACTTGAACCTCTTATGGAGGTTCAATATCTATTTCCATTGGGGCATCTACTTTCATGATTTTAGCAAGTAACAAAGGTCCTATCTCTTAATAACATATTTGGTAGGATGGCTGTGATATCAAAATAATATAATACAAATACTGGAAGGATACATTTAGACCATAGCAATTATCAATCCATCCATGTTTTTTTCATGTTTCAGAGAAACCCAATGGGCTATTATTGAGACTGAATATCTATGCACACATCTTTCAGACAAAAGAGATATTTGCATAAAAGAAAGAAAGGAAGGAAAGAAGGAAGGAAGGAAGGAAGGAAGGAAGGAAGGAAGGAAGGAAGGAAGGAAGGAAGGAAGGAAGGAAGGAAGGAAGGAAGGAAGGAAGGAAGGAAGGAAGGAAGGAAAAGGAAGGAAGGAAAGAAGGAAGGAAGGAAGGAAGGAAGGGAGGGAGGGAGGGAGGGAGGAAAGGAAGGAGGGAGGGAGGGAGAGAGAGAAAGAGAGAAAGAAAGAGAAAGAGAGAAAGACAGACAGACAGAAGGAAAGAAAGAAAGAAAGAAAGAAAGAAAGAAAGAAAGAAAGAAAGAAAGAAAGAAAGAAAGAAAGAAAGAAAGAAAGAAAGAAAGAAAGAAAGAAAGAAAGAAAGAAAGAAAGAAAGAAAGAAAGAAAGAAAGAAAGAAAGAAAGAAAGAAAGAAAGGAAGGAAGGAAGGAAGGAAGGAAGGAAGGAAGGAAGGAAGGAAGGAAGGGAAGACAGACAGACAGACAGACAGACAGACAGAAAGGAAGGAAGGAAGGAAGGAAGGAAGGAAGGAAGGAAGGAAGGAAGGAAGGAAGGAAGGAAGGAAGGAAGGAAGACAGACAGACAGACAGACAGACAGACAGACAGACAGAAAGAAAGAAAGAAAGAAAGAAAGAAAGAAAGAAAGAAAGAAGGAAGGAAGGAAGGAAGGAAGGAAGGAAGGAAGGAAGGAAGGAAGGAAGGAAGGAAGAAAGGAAGGAAGGAAGGAAGGAAGGAAGGAAGGAAGGAAGGAAGGAAGAAGGAAGGAAGAGAGAGAGAGAAATCAGGGATTTACCACTTTCTTATGTATTTTCTTCAATTAGTCAAAGTTCACCCACTTGGGAGTTAATTTCCTGCTTTTCTGGAATCTTTTATTTAAACATTTCCATTGTCACGGAGGAAACTAGAAACTTAAACCTGCAGTGTGATGCTGGAAGAAGTAGCAAGCACTACTGAACATGGGGAGTTGATTTTCAGTTTGTGCAAATTACCTGTAACCTGTTGCCCTGACAAAGGCAGGCTGCTAAGAATTTTAGAGAACATGGAGTTGGAAGCCCAGAAGCCATATCTGGCACCTGTAAGTGGAAGAAGTGAGTAGGATAAAAGATATACTACAAGCAAGTTCAGTACCTTTATTCAACATACACTTTCCATGACATTCCATAAAGAGGTTTTTTAAAAAAATCCACCTACCCTCAAGGAGCACACACTCTACTAGAGAGACAGACTTAGAGATAGGTCATTAGACCAAGCCTTAGATTACTGTGAACAGATATGCTAATTCCCGCCACCACCCACCTCCCTCAACCACTCCCACATTCTCATTTTAAGTACAGAAAAATGAAGCAGAGTTGACCAAATTTATACATGGAGTCTCTGCTGAAAAGAAGGCTAGACAGTCAAACTGCTAATTTACAAGTCAATGCTTAATTTACAAGCCGTCTTTCAAAGGCATGGAAGTGGCTTAAGTCAGGCTGTGCTCTGAAACAAGAGTAGATTTGAAAGGCCCCATAGCATCAAGCCCTAGCTGGGTCCAATTGTTAGACCCTGCCTAGCTTGACCTGCAGATCAGAACGACATATGAGAGATTACGTTTTGAAGGGGTGGAGGTGAGAGGCAGAGTGCTGGGGAACTCTGAAGATAACCTAGTTGCAAGAAAAAGCCAAGAGGGATCAGTTTAATTGAAGTTAAAGATATTTTAAGGAAGGTAAAAGCCTAGCTAGGGGTTCAGCCAAGGGGTTTTATTCTGCCTTTGAAAATGAGAAGAGCTAAACAGGATCTGTTTGGATGAGTTGATTAAAAAAAACCTTTGAAGTGGACAAGGATCTTTTAATAGTCTCAGAATAACTTAGCCCTCGGTGAGGGAAAAGAGCTGTTCTCATTTACAAGCTTGGAAGTGGTAAGCTGTCCCCTCCAACTGGATTTCTTCTAGCCAGGAAGGAGATATTGTCCTTGGTGTCCTTGTCTATTGGAGAGAAGATAAATCTGGGAGTCCTTCACATGAGTAAACAGATTCAGGGAAAGCCAGGGAATTCAAGAATAGCATTTTGAAAGAAAAGCAAAAAAGAGCAGAGATTACAGACGCCCCATCCTACTCCCAGCTCATAACACCACTAACTCACTTGCTGGATCAAAATTCATTCTTGAAATGAAGAAACACAAGAAATGCCAAGAAATATTAGGAATGGAAATGATGGTTATGGGTTTACTATGTGCTGAATAGAGTATACATGCAATATCTCATTTGTTCCTCCTAATTTAGGCAATAGGTATTTGTTTTTCCTACTACACATTCAGGAAATTTGAAGTTTATTTATGAATTACCAATTTTAAGCTACATGTTCAGTTCTCATATCTCATAGCCCCAAACCTGGGAGAATAACTGTATCACTGTCTTCCCGTTCATCATCGATTTGCTCGAGCGGGCACCAGTAACATCTCCATATGTCCTGTCTCATGCAAGTAAAGCCCAGGGCACCTGCTTGCTCCAGGAACATAAAGAGCCTCAAACCATTCCATCAGGTCATGGAAATGAGGTCTATTATTGTTACTGGTATCTGGCATATCAAATACAACATGGGTAGCTTGCCAGGCTCTGTCGTGCGGGTAGCATACTCTTGTAGTCATCTCAAATAAGAGCCCAAGAGATTCAGACTTGGAGTAAGACTCTACACCTGTATTATAATGATTCTGTTGTGTTGGCTACACAACTGAGAAATACTTGGTTTAATCTTCTACTCACAAGATAGTTCAGAATTTTTGAACACAAGCATATTCTTCCAAAACCCTCATATTCCATTTTACTTGAACTCCTGGGTTCTTTTTGCATTTCATCAAAGAAAAAATATAAAGCATAGAGGAAAAAAGGAAACACAAAGATCTCTCTGCCCCCAGGAAGAGAACTCAGTGTGCTCAGGGACCTGGTAGAGAGTCCTCTAGTCATTACTCTTTATTCCCACTGAAGACTGAAATAAGGATTGGAAACCCAAATCAAAATTATGATAGAATCCGACCTCCCTTAAAATTTTAATACTTTGCCAAGGCTGTAGACTCTGTCCATGTTCCTATAAATACAATAAAATTTTGGAAGTTAAATCTATGGCATAGAAAAGACGAAATAATTTCTTTTAAGGTCATATACATCTTCCATGTGTCAAATAACAATTGGGAGCCAGCTGATGTCAAAGACACCCTCAGTCTTCTCCTGAGTCTTGATGATGTCCCTGTCTTTTGTGCCTACAGAAGACAGAGTGAGGATCAAACTTGGCAAAAGGCCGGGTGAGGGTTAGGAGGAGATAGAGAGTTGGAAGAAATCTGAAACAAAATCTTAGCAAAGTTAAATACTAGAAAAGTACAGGGCAGTGTTTTCAGTAGATAGCATGTCCTTCCTATTCTTCTGAAGACATCATAAAGCCAAGTAAAACACTGAAATGCAACGTTAAAGATGCCTCTCCAGCCTCTTTCTATTGAGTCCTGGGACCCACAAGAGTTTCCTCTGGTCTTTGAGTGGGCAAGAGTTCAAAGGGCCCTGGCTGGTGCCTGAGGGCCTCCAAACCCTCTTGTACTAACCCTTCTCTAGCAGGAAAATCTCAAGCAAAGGACATCCAAGGGAAAGGCCCCTGCAATGGACTTTCAGTTCACACTGAAGCTAAAAGAGACCAGAGAGTTTTTTTAAAGTTCTGAGTACAGGGCATGTGCTAATTGGCCTGGCTCTAGCTATGAAATAAATGGCTATCATCATTATTTTATTCTCTAAAGGAGACAACCTCAGGTTAGTATTTCAAAGAGGAATGAGTCACTGGAGAGGTTTGAAAGTACCTGCTAATTATTGCTTTAAAGTAAAACCTTAACTCTGGGAGAAAGGAGTTAGAGGCGGCACCAACTGCCCATTAAGATGAAAGGGCCAGGTAACCTGGGCTGCTCTGGGAGGCCCAGAAATAACAAGAATACCCCTTGTCTGTGCCCTGCTGATTTCCCGGCACCAGCCCTTCCATAGACATTATCTCACTGGCCTTGAATTCCTGGGAAAGGAACAGCCCCACTGTGGGCCGCATGACCCCTTCTCTCTGCCTTGTTTTGAGGCACATAGACTAAGAGAGAACAGGTCAGTGTTCAGGGATGGTGGTCTTTCAGTTGCTTGTGGAGTTAGTCTATGAGAAGTAGTCTATAATCCAAAATTGCTTGATCTTGGAGCTATCTGACCACAGTCTCCAGGGCTTACAAACATATTTGAATTTTATTTTAATTATAAACTCAAATAGATTTGATAAATTTTATCCAAAGGAAATAAAAACATTAACCTTCAAAAATACTGTAATCCCATGTTCATTGCAGTATTATTTATAACAACCAAGACAAGCAAAATCAGTTAAGTACTTATCTATGGGAGAAAATATAATGCATACACAGAGAGAGAAAAATGTTATTCAAGCATAAAAACAAACAGAAATACTATTTGTAACAACATGAATAAATTTTAAGGACATCACACTAAAATGAAATAAGTAACATCAAAGAACAAATACAAATGTGGGATCTAAGAAAACAAAACAAAAAGAAACCCAAATATATAGATACAAAGAATAATTTCTTAGTTAGCAGTGGTGGGAGTTGGGCATTGGGAAGTGGGGACAAATGGATAATGGTGGTCAAAAGGGACAATCTTGCATTATAGTAGCAGTAGGTCCTGGACTAGGAAGTGATATGCATCATGGTGGCTCTGGTTAATAATACTGATACTGTGCTGAGTGTTTTAAAGTTGCTGAAAGGGCAAGTCTTAAATGGTCTCATCATGTGAAAAAAAATTGCAAACCTATAAGGTTATGTATCTTAATTATACTTTCATGGTGATTATTTTCCCAATATGCACATAAATATCATTATGCTATGCATTCTAAACTAACACATCATATGTCAATTATATCTTGATTTTTAAATGCAAAATATTTTAAGTGGATGGAGAATCTCATCCACTGAAAACAGGAAATGAATATTCTGATAAGCTCATTTATTTTTTTGACATTTACTCAAGTCCATCAAAGAGGTTTATTTGATTAATAAAAAAATTTTGCAACCAGTCATCTGGAGCTTATCAACCACAAAGATGAGTTGTAGGTGGTAATTCTTTTAAATAATTACCCAGTTCCCTTAATTCAACTTTTCTAAAATTATGATTACTGAAAATTAGATTCACTGGTTCAATAATTTAGGTTAGTTGGTGTTGTGGATTAGATCAACTGAAAATTTTCTACAGAAAAGGAGTTGAAGCTGTTGTCTGGAAAGAAAAGACAGCAGCTTCATTACAGAGAAAAATAATGATAAGGTTTTCCATAAATAGAGGTAAGGGAGTGACAAGTTCCAAACAAGCATGAACCCAAGTCTTTGATCAAAGACTATATCCCAAATAGACCTCTGATAAAGCTCACAAGTGGCTAGTCAGTAGCTAAAGTTTGGATACAGATACTTTAGAAGATGGGATAAGTCCAATGGCCAAACTTAGCAGCTAGAAAATTGAATTTTATTTGACTGTGCAAGCATGTACAATGGGCATTATCAGAATTAAAAAGGTGGGCTTTAAGCAGTGCAGGAGTTATTCCTGAGTAACCCCTGAGCATTGTCAGGTGTGACCCAAAAAGCAAAAAAAAAAAAGGGGGTTGTTGATTGTACAAGAAATGTATTCACTATCACTATCACTATCTTCCCGTTCATCATCTATTTGCTAGAGCGGGCACCAGTAATATCTCCATATGTCCTGTCTCAAGCTAGTAGAACCAGGGCATCCTCTTGCTCCAGGAACATAAAGAGCCTCAAACCATTATATTAGGTCATGGGAATGACCTAATATAAATGTTACTGGTATTTGGCATATCAAATACGACACGAGCAGCTTGCCAGGCTTGCCGTGCGGGTGGCATACTCTTGTAGTCACCTCTAAATAAAGCATTTATTGATGAACCGAGTGGCCGCTAGCGCCGCGCAAGCCGAGCTGTGATAGTCAGGTCTGCTGGGTGGAGTTGTGACGAGAGGGAAGTCCGGATGTGGAAAACGGCGGCCCCCATGGAGTCGGGGGAGTCGTCTGGCTTGTTGTGAGGCTCTGCTGGGGTGGTGGTACAGGGCTAGAACCTGCCATGCCTTTTGGGTGCCTCATAAGCAGCTGGGCACAGGGCACAAGTAGCAGCTCTGCCCCATGTCTGAGAGTCTCTGGTTCAGCATACCTGGGCGGATTGAAAAAAAAAACTGCTGCAGGGTGGATGTCAATGATCCGGGCTTTGATAGTCTGGTCTGCTGGGTGGAGTTGTATTGTAAAAATAAATTTATTTCTAGGGATAAAGTTGCCTTAGGACCTGGACTTAAGGAAGGTGGTCCAAAAATAAAACAGCCTGGTAGCTTGCCAGGCTTTACTGTGTAGGTGGTATAGTCTCAGTAGAAGGCTCTCAATCCGAGCATTTACTGATGAAACTTAAAGGGGGAAGATCAGGTTTTCTCTTGGATGAAGCTCTGAGAAACTATGGAGTCTGGATGTTGAGAATGACTAACTGCATGATGTGTGGTTTGCTCTGGCTTCTTGCCAGGCTTACTGGTATCAGTTAAAACATGTCTATAACTGTTTACTATGTATAAATGTGAAAGAAATTGGGAAGAACCTTATGCAAAAATATCAGTCCTTGTCTTAACACAGTATGATATTATCAATAAAATTTTTAAATGGGAAGCAGAGAGATAGTACAAAGGGTAAGGCACTTACCTTGCATGTGGCAAACCCATGTTCAATCCCTGACATCACAAACAGTCCCTTGAGCCCTGCCAGGAGTTGACCGTGAGTGTTGAGTAGCACCAGGTGTGGCCTAAACACAAACAAAATTTTTCATGAAGTAATATTGAAGAGAGAAGCTAAAATCATGGAAACAGAACCCTTCATCTTGTGACATTGAACCTGACTCACCTGTCACATCATTCTAATGTTAACTTAATCCTACCTCAAATCACCTATTCCCACAGAAACTACAGTTGTATAAGAGGAAAGGCCAATAACATTTTAAGTCACGCTAGAAGTCTTAGTAACTAAGTAGTAACAAAAAAATCAGCTGAGATAACTCTGGCAGATAGGGAAGAGAGAAACAGAGTGGCAGGTGGTAAATTAGAAAGAATCACCCCCAGACTACAACAGACACAACAGGGAAGCAATGTAGAACTTAAGTAAGTTAGTAAGTAAAGATAGTGGCCCATAAAACTCAATCAGTACTAACCAGATTGATAATTTCTTAGATAAGGACTTCAGAGGAGATCAGGTGTGTTCAGGATGGTATGGCCATAGATGGATAAGGACATCAGAGATAGCATGTGGAGGGTTTTCAATGAGCTCAAAAAAATAAAGGTATTAATATAAGGGGGACGTATAAGAGAAAACCATAACCATCAGTGACAGAACTAAAGAGTTTGGTAGGTGAAATTAAAAATTCAATGGAATACCTTGGCAGAATAATAGCAATTAGGATAAAAATCAGTGAACTCTAAGATGGGATACAGGAACCCTTTAGAAAACAACAGAAGATGGAACAAAGTCTCAAAGTCAATGAGCAGCATATGAGCAAACTATGAAATAATTGCAAGAGAAACAACATAAGAATTATTAGGGTTTCTGAGAAAAAGTTAAACAATTTTAATGAAGAATAATTAGTCAAAAATTATAGCAGAGAAATAGTACAGTGGGTGTACTATTTATATAAATCACTGGTAGGACATTTCAAGAAAATAAAAGCTAACAGTTCCATCAAAAATGGGAGAAGGAATAAAATTTTTCTCAAAGAATATACACAGATTCAACACATATATGATAAATATTCTTCATCACTTATGATCAGAGAAATGCAAATCAAAACAACAATGAGATACTATCTCACAAAAATGAGACAGGCACATATCACAAATAACAAAAAAACAATAAATGTAACATGGATGTGGGGGAAAGGAATCTTCATTCACTAATGGAAGGAATATTGACTATCTTGGCCTTCAGAAAACTAGGAATTAAGTTTCTATATGATCCAACAATTCCATTTCTTGGCATCTACCCCAAGGGCCCAAAAACTCTATTCAGAGAAGACATTGGCATTCCTATTTTCACTGCAGCACGATTCACAGTAGCCAAATCATGGAAACAGCCCAAGTGCCCAAGAACATATGTCTGGATACAGAAACTATGGTAGATATACTACTTGACTTTTAGAAAAGATGAAATCATGCAATTTGTCTTTTCATCAATGATTCTGGAGAGTAACAGGCTGGGACAAGTTCATCAGAATGAAAGAAACAGACATAGAATGAGCTCTCTCATATTTAGTATATAAAAAGGGAGGGAAGAGACACTGGGACAATGGTGGAGGAGAGTGAACACTTTTGTGGAGGGTATGATGCTAAAATGTTACATGCATTAAGCCCTACATTAATAGTTTTGTAAACGTTGGTGCCTAAAATAAAATTTTAATACATGTATATAGGTGAATTAAATTTAAGCACTGTTGGTCATGTCATTTATTATAATAGCTTCAATTTATAATCCAGAAACCACTATGCCTATGTACTAGGATTGATCAAATAAGTAAATGTGTGTCAGAGAGTTGGAACAAGATTTCTGACTGTTGCAATGAGAGATTACAGATAAGGAAGAGGCAAGATTTGTTAAAGAACCATGTGGTTTGAATTAGTGAAAGATGTCAGTATGAATTAATGTGTTACTTAATATACTTATGAGTATGTCAAAAATAAACATAGAGATTTTTATCTATACTTGGTTTAATTTTCTTGTGTCTGTATTGACCACTAAGAGACCCTGGAAGCAAGAGCACACTAGTAGCAAGAAGCTGACTTGAAATGCAGATCTTGATTTCAAATATCATTAAGCAACAAAAGTAACAAGGAGTTCCTCTTTAGAGAATTACATGAGCCCATCTTTGAGACATTGAAAATATAATACACACTTGGAGTATATTACAGTGCCAGAAATTAAGGGAGTGTTAAAACAATTGGGTTATATCAAAATGATTAGGGACCAACTAACAGAACTACCCACAGCTAAAGCTGAAACAATATAAGGCACAAAATAAAGAACTTACTACAGTTATTGGTCACATAAATTTCTGTTATCAGTTGAGCAGATAGTCAATGTTGATGCCTAGTATACTATTGCATCATCTAGATTTCTCTAAGTATATTCCATGATGTTAAATCATTGCAAAACCACTACAGAACATATTTCTCAGAAAGTTAATTACTATAATTAAGCCACATATGAATATGGTGGATTATAAAATCCCACCTCTGATCTCTGACCTCTGTTGCTGTTCCAGAGTCAGGGATGCTGTCTCGTTTGCCAAGGCATTGAAAATCAGATGGTCTGGACATGTAATGCGATTTGGAGGTGACCACTGGACTAGAGCCATTACTGACTGGATCCCACAGGATGTCAAAAGATCACGTGGCCGCCCACCTACAAGATGGTCAGACTTCATCGTCAAAACCTTGAACAAATGGTTTGAGGCTCTTTGTACTCCTGAAGCAACCAGATGCCATTGGGCTACACTGGCACGTGATAGGGTCAAATGGAAATATTACTGGTGCACACTCGAGAAATATACTCGACGAATAACGGAATGTCAAGTGATCAAGTGATAAAATCCCAAATATAAAATAAATATCTATAAATTCACTTTGACACAAATAAATAAATGAGAGAGTGTAGATAAGTTTCCTATGTTGAAGAACGCCAAATAATTTATGGGGCCATGGCCCTCTACATACCCTCGTGAGTGGACTATAACTCCCAATCCCTTATTGTAGGGAATATTTACTGACTAGTTCATAAGGATTACAGTATAACAAAAGAGGAGCTAGAAAGGTAACATTACAGCATCACTTGTATCACTTGTCTTCCCGTTGTTCATCAATTTGCTCAAGCGGGCACCAGTAACATCTGCATTTGTCCCTTCGCATGCTAGTATAACCCAAGGGCCTCTGCTCACTCCAGAAACATGAAGAGCCTCAAACCATTCCTTCAGGTCATGGGAATGAGGTCTATTCTAGTTACTGGTTTTGGCATATCAAATATGACACAGATAGCTTGCCAGGCTCTACCATGCGGGTGATCTTAGTTTTTGCACTTACTGATGTACCACACAGCCAAAAGCAGCCACTCACAACAGGGAAAGCCAGTAGCAGCTCCATCTGTGTCTGTGAAATAGGCATCTCTCTAGGATGGGATTCTGACGAGCTGGGCTTGAGATTGGCTTCTCTCTTGGGTGGAGCTCTAACAAGCTGTGGAATTCAGACCTTGAAAATTACAGCATAGCAACCTGCAAACACTAAGCCAGAAGATCGAGGTCAACTTAATTAGTGATATAAGTTCATGTTGATGGCACACAGTTTTGAGAACAGCATTTCACTTCTGTAGTTCTTTTTCCCCCAAAACCCATAATTGCAGTTTGATTCATCACAAAAATGAAGTCCAAATCCTAATTGAAGAGCATTCTTCAGAATAACTGACCAATACACCTCAACATTTTCAAGTTCACCAAAGCAAGAAAAGTTATGAAAGGGGCAGGAGCGATAGCCCAGAGGGTAGGGCCTTTGCCTTGCATGTGGCTGGCCCATGCCGCCCGGGTTCGATCCCGGCATCCCATATGGTCCCCTAAGCACCGCCAGGAGTAATTCCTGAGTGCAGAGCCAGGAGAAACCCCTGAGCATTGCTGGGTGTGACCCAAAAAAGCAAAAAAAAAAAAGTTATGAAAAAACTCACACGAGGTGTAACAAAGAACCTAACGAGACATAACAGCTGAAAGAAATCCTAGATTAGGATTTCCACACTAAAATATATATAATCAAGTCTGAAGAATTGGGATTCACTTGGTATAAATTGGGATAATAACTAGGATTCAGTTATTAGAAGTGGAACGACACCACCTCTAGTTATAACAAATACACCAGAGTAATGTAAAATGCTCATTACAAAAGAAACTGTGGGGAGATTGGAACTCTATACTAGTGTTGCTCCTTTTCTGTACATATTAAACTCTACTTTAAATGAAAATATATTATTTTAAAATACATATAGGGGACAAGAATGATACTCAGTTAGAAAACACCCTTTCATGTATATAGAATAGATGGGCCTTCAATTCAATTACTGGCACCACAAAAATAAATAAATAAATAAATACAAATAATATATAAGCTTATTTCATTTCTTAGTCACTGTTATGAGATTAAAGAGCATGACTGGTCTCAGAAAACACATTCCAGTTTTTAAAAAAATATATAGTGCAAAGTCAGAGAAGAAGTTTGGTGGGTGGGACACTTGCCTTTTATGCAGTCATCCTAGTTTGATCCCCAGCACCCCATATGGTCCCCTGAGTCCACTGGGAGTAATTACTAAGTGTAGAGCACTAAGTGTATGAGTAACCTCTGAACTCTATCAGGTGCAGTTCAAAACAAATTTTTTTTTAATTACAAAAGGGTAGCATACAAGATAATGAAGAATAGAACTGGAGCTATAAAACAGTGAGTAGGGTTTTTGCCTTGCACAGAGACCTAGATTCCAATCCTCAGCATCCCATATGGTCCCCTGAACACTACCAGGAGTGATTCCTGAGTACAAGGCCAGGAGTAACCTCTGAGCACCACAGGGTATGGCCCACATAAAGATTATAAAAGACAAGCAAATAGGATTGATGAAGATTAAGTGCTCTACCAGATCATTTTAGAGTCATCACATTCTATTGAGAAGTGACATATGCCAATTTTCTTTGAGAAATTCCATGCTCCAGATTTAGGGTCAGTTAAAGAATTAGTCTATAGCCTCTGTCCCTAAGTCAGTGTAAAATGAGGTGTTGTCTATAGTACATATGTCAGCACCACGTAATATGCATATTCCTTTCTTAGGATTCTAAATCAGCTCAGGAAGGGCATTCTGAAGTGACTGTTTCTCACACAGTGATGCAGTGCGTGGAGTTGACTTTCTGAGACCAGGATTTTGAGATCTCAGCAGATAGAATAATGCCTAGATGAACCACCTACTTTTCGTCCACCCTTTTATTTATTTATTCAATGCATATTGAACATCTTCATAACTGCCAATGTGCTACCAGATGTACAAGTATATAAACTGGAGCTAAGACTCACCACCCAAACTTCCGGAGCTCAAATCTGGCACTCTGTATGAGGTACAGTCGCAGAGGGGCAGCAAACTATTAAGCCAGAGACCATTAAGTTGATACAGAGGAAACAATTGAATGAGCCGTATGGGGCTGAGAGGATTAAATAAAATCACATGCAAAGTGCTTAGCAAGCTCTCCAAAATGTTCTCTGCACTCAAACTTCAGCTGCTCTCGTTATCAGGCAGTTGGGGTACAGATGTGCACAAAGTCCATTGGTTGGCTTGTCTTGTAGAAGATGAAATTCTAGAGTCTACCCCAAGTCCACAAATTGTTCCCCTAACTTAGATCCCTTTATACAATGGAAAGAGACTTGAAGAGAAAATACGATCTGATATGGAATAACATTGTTCATGAACAATTTTAGTCATATGTCAAATGTGCCTTTATACAGACTTTTCTGTGACCATCTTTTTCTACCATAATAAATAATATTTAAAATGCATTGTGATAATGCTGATATATCATTTTTAAAAGCATGAAAAATAAAGACATTAATATTTGATAAAGTAACCATTTCTGCTCTATACTGGTAATTAAGAAGTAATTCGAACAAAATAATAGAATCCAAGTTTATTATTTTAAAAAATTTTCAATGTCAACTGCCATTTCATATACACATTTGTGAAAAGACCACTCTTTTTAAGTAGTCAATTATTGCCTTCAATTTGGCATCCAGTTGACAGAACACATATCCTTTGAGTTCCATTTCTATAACCAAAAATCTACTACTACTGCTACTGCTACTACCACTACTACTACTATTACTACTACTACTGCTACTACACACACACACACACACACACACACACACACACACACACACACACACATGCACACACGCACAGACAAAATCCTTACCCATCTCATCCTGAGGAAAAATCTCTTTGCTCAAAATATTTCCCTTACTATCTCTCCTAGGTTTTCCCCATGACTGGAAGCTAGGTTTCAGTGAGCTTCAGTTCCCTATTTCAACACTCTTGTTACACATAATGGTGTGTGGGTGAGGGTAGGGAGAAGCGGGAGAGGATTAGATGTGTGAGTGATCATCCACCAATTTCTCGCTATGCTGGCTGGAAAAAAAATCAGCATCTAATTAGGCAATTTCTTCCCTGTATATTTCATCAGGTTCCTATAAAACCAAAACTACAGCCTTCCCTAAGGTCTTCAATTCTATAATATTGAGCTAATTTACTTAGAAGGAAGATTAGAATGAAGTCTAGCCTCTCAAGCTGTCTATAACTCTTTGGGTTGGGATAAATTAAATTTATCTGTCTTTTTCCCCAGAAGCTATGAGAATTGCTCAGTAGCATATGGTTAGATGTTCAATAAACGTGTGTAAACTGGTTATTTTCTTGAAAGACATGCCTTTATTACATTATTTGGTTATTGTTTCCTTATTTCACCAACACATGGTGCTTTCACAAACACATCAGCACTGCTTAAGGTAATTTACGTACATTAATTCATTTAATCTTAATAATTTTGTCAGGAAAATATTGTTCTTATAATCTCCTTTTTAAATTTTGAAGTAAAACAAGTTGATTGGGGGAATAAAGGGAGCAGGAGAGAGATATACATGCTCAATGGAGATCATAGGCTTTCCAGAGTGGAAAAATCAAAGCACACATCCAAAGCGGGATATGCAGGCCATTTCCTAAAATAACGAAGTGCTCCCTAAAGTAAGAAAGTACTCAACTCAGGCAAATGCAGGCCAAAGAGGCCATTGATAAAAAAAGTATGCACCTCAGCAGGAGATGTGAAGAAATAAGCACCTTCTGCCAAGTGAGTTTGCATATAGTTTTATCAAAATGCGCTGATATTTCTATTGCTAGGGTGTTTTCCAAGGCAGAGAGCTTGGAATTATTGATGGCTTCCCTTAACATGGCCTTTGTTCCAAATATTAGGAAGCCCTTGGTTCCATCAGTGAAGCCTCTTTTCCCAGGGACCAGTCATGTTCTGGGCCTGAAATTCTGCATTTCAATGATTTTCAATGCTAGGGTGCTCTAAATGGATTTTGTGTCTCAAAGGCCTTCGTCTTTTTTGTTTTAACAGTGTTTTCCCCAATATACATTACCAGGGATTCTTTATCTCTCTGGCCACAATGCTTTCTTCCTTTACTCTCTCCTTTCCTTTCGTCCTTCCTTCCTTCCTTCCTTCCTCCCTCCCTCCCTTCCTCTCTCCCTCCTTTCCTTCCTTCCTTCCCTCCTTCCTTCCTTCCCTCCTTCCTTCCTTCTTTCCCTCCTTCCTTCCTTCCCTCCTCCCTTCCTTCCTTCTTTCCTTCCTTCCTCCCTCCCTCCCTTCCTTCCCTCCTTCCTTCCTTCCTTCCTTCTTTCCTTCCTTCCTTCCTCCCTCCCTCCCTTCCTTCCTTCCTCCTTCCCTCCCTCCCTCCCTTCGTTCCTCCCTCCCTCCCTCCCTCCCTCCTTCCTCCCTTCCTTCCTTCCCTCCTTCCTTCCTTCCTTCCTTCCTTCCTTCCTTCCTTCCTTCTTCCTTCCTTCCTTCCTTCCTTCCTTCCTTTCTGCCTGCCTTTCTGGTGAAATCCTAGGCCCAATTTTATGAAATTATTCTTCGTCTTGTGAGACTTCTAAAATCTAACAAATGACTAATTCTGTCCAGTCACATAGAGTGATTCTGGGATAGAGATCAAATATTTATCTTTCTTATATATTTATGCTTTCTTCCTTTACTCTCTGTAAAGATTTACTCTCTGTAAAGATTTTTATCAAGAAAGCCAAGCCATTCTTGATAAAAATGTTAACAGCTTCACGATCCTTGGTAACTACATTTAAATCATCCCAAACAGGTATGAGATAGCAACAACTAAAGATAACTAGTTTGTGTCTGGTGAGCTACAGATGTATTATATATCTTCATTGAATGCATTGAATGAAAAACCATTTGCTTAAACTGGTTAGTAGGACTTTCCTTAGATACTTACTTCCATATTCTCCACTTATATGAAAAATTTCTTAAAACTGAAAACATAAGATCTAAGCTGCAACCACTGAAACTTTGTAACGTGACTGTCAAGTTGACAGGAAGAGGATGGGGAAGTTAGAGTGGGGGAGGGAACATGGGAACACTGATAGAAAGAAATTGACTCTGGTGGTGGGATTGATATTAAAATATATGCCTATAATTCAACTATCAATAACCTGGTAAATCACAGTTCTTTAATTTTAAAAAACGCAATAAAAATACAAAGAAATTTTTAAAGTTATATACTGTATGATTTTACTTTATTATATCTCCTTAAAAATTTCTATGGAAATAAAGTATAGATCTGTGATTTCCAGGCCTTAAGAAAGATAAGACAGTACAGACTTTTAATGGGATTTGACTAGCATGGGAGAATTCCTTTGTGAGGACAAAATCCAGTATCTTGATGGCAGTTGTTTTATACACTATATACTGAATAAAGAATTCTTAAAATTATACAATATTGGCATGCATTAAAATTTAATGCCTGAAAATCTGGTGAAATCTGAGTTGTTAGTTTTGATACTGTACTCTGATTAATTTATGATGTCACAATTGGGGAAGCTGAGCAGAGAATAAATTTCTTGGCATGTTTTTTTGCAATTGTTTGTGAGTACATCACTAATTCCAGTCAAAAAAATTAGAGGAAAATCTGTCCATAATTAATAATAGCATTTAAACATCATTAGGATCCAAGTTAAATAATAAGATGTGTGAGATAGTATAGGGGTTAATGTGCACGCCTTGCATGCAGCCAATCCCAGTTTGATCCTTGCCATATGTTCTCCTGAGCACCACTGGATAGCCTGGGTAATTCCAGGCACCCCACAGCCCAGATTTTGTCATTGCTTGGGAAGCCAATAAAAATAAAATTAAAAACCACAACAGTCATCAGTTCTCGGGCATACTGGTTGTTTCCAGGTGCTGCTATGAAAATAAAAGTGAGGATGGTGTTTCTGCTGTGTGGACATGGAGAGAATCATGTTGTGTGAAACTAGCCAGAAGGAAAAAGACATACATAGGACGACTGCATTAATTTGCATGACATAAATATATATATGCATATTATGATACCAATATCCAAGGTTAGGCGAAACATGGATCAGGAGTTCTTTCAAAGGAAGAAATTACCACAAATGTGTGGAGTCAGAGGTTAGGTAAGACAGATAAGGGAACACTGTGATAATAATTGTTGAAAGTGCTAACACCAACCTAGAACTAAGCATTAAATACAGACAAAAGATACACATGATAACCTCTAAGTGTATATATTGCAATCCACAATATGTAAGAGAAGGAAGAGAGAAAGAGAGAGAAAGAGAAAGAGAGAAAAGAGATAAAGAACCTGCCATAGGGGCAGGTTAGGGAGGGGGAAGGAAGCAAGGACATTGGTAGTGGGAAAAGGGCACTGGTGGAGGGATGGGTGCTGGAACACTGTATTACCAAAACCCAAACATGAACATTTTTATAATTGTATATCTCACCGTGGTATAATAAAATGTCACTTGTCACTTGTCTTCCCATTGTTCATTGATTTCCTCAAGTGGGTGCCAGTAATGTCTCCATTCGTTGGGAATGATATCATTATTGTTACTGTTTTTAGCATATCAAATACACCACGGGTAGCTTGCCAGGCTCTGCCATGGCCCTGGATTCATCCCAGGGGACCCAGTCTTTTTTCTATGTCAGACCATCAACCAACCAGGGCCCACAGGACAAAGCTTTGGGGGGTATAGACAAGCCTGTTCTACTTTAAAATATATATATATTTTTACATATATTTTATAAATAAAATATTTAAATATTTCATAAATTTCGTAATATAAATAAATTTCGTAATATAAATTTCATAATATTTCATAAATATTTCATAATATTATATATTTATATATAAAATATATAATATATTTTGTATATAATCTATATTATATCACTATCACTATCACTATCTTCCTGTTCATCATCAATTTGCTCGAGTGGGCTCCAGTAACATCTCCATATGTCCTGACTCATTCTAGTAGAGCCCAAGGGCATCTGCTCACTCCAGGAACATAAAGAGCCTCAACCATTATATTAGGTCATGGGAATGACCTAACATAATTGTTATTGGTATTTGGCATACCAAATATGACACTGGCAGCTTGCCAGTCTTGCCGTGCAGGTGGCATACTCTTGTAGTCACCTATAAATATCTGCAGGGCTAGCCACAATGTGTAAAATAAGAGGGAGAGAGATGCAGAGACAGAGAGAGAGACAGAGAGAGAAAGAGAGGAAACAGGGGTACCTGCTATTGAGGCAGCATGGGGGGTGGGCGGGAGGGGTAGGGTACATTGGTGGTGGAAATGGGGCACTGGTGGAGGGAGGGTGCTGGAATACTGTATTACCAAAAACCAATTATAAACACCTTTGCAATTGTATGTCTCACGGTGGTATAATAAAAAAAATTAAAAAAACAAACATAAAAAATAAATAAATACATAAATACAGCATTTATTGATGAATCACACAGCCGCAAGTGGCTGTGCCAGCTGGGCTGTGATAGGCTCATCTGCTGGATGGAGTTCTGATGAGAGGGAGGTCTGGATGTGGAAAATGGCGGCCCTCATGGAGTGGGGGGTCATCTGGCTTGTTGCGAGGCTCTGCTGGGGTGGCGGGCCAGGGCTAGAACCCACCATCCCTCCCGTGTGCCGCATGAGTGGTTGGGCACAGGGAGAGCTGGTAGTAGCTCTGCCCCATGTCTGTGAGTCTCTGGATCAGCATACCTGGGCCTGATTGAAAAATATATATTATATATATATATACATATATATACATATATATGTATACACACAAACACACACACACACACACAGATACACCGGGAGAGCAGAAACCAGCTTTCCCCGTTGAACCCCCTGCGTTCAATGCACCACGAGACACGAGAGCAACTTCCGACCCGAGTCCACCATCCCGATGGAGCCCTCGGAAGAGCCCAGAGAAACCCCCATACCTTGCTGGTAGCGATCTTCACAATCCACACTCCACAGCTCCTAAGATCTCCAACCAGCAGATTAATCCAGTATCCAGCCTGGCTTGTCAGAAACCCAGCCTACAAGGACCCCCTGCAGAGACCCGTCCTTCAGAGGAGAGTATTTCAAGCCCAAGAATGCTTGAGCCTAAGACACAGATACACCCGGGAGAACAGAAACCAGTTTTCCTCATTGCGCGGGGCCGCATAGCAGCAGCGCAATTTACCTCCAAATTGCCATGAATATTCTACCCACCCCTCTGAGAGAGCCCCACAAAGTAATGAGAATATAACGCCTGCACAGCAGAGCCTGGCAAGCTGTCCAATGGATGTTCGATATGCCAAAACCAGTAACAGAAATGTTTATTTTCCTGACCCCGAAAGAGCCCTTAATACGGCAGCAGTAAGAAAGGTGAACAAGCAAGCAGTGCCTGATAAAATTTCACAGCCATCCTAGGCTGCCAAAACGAAGAAGGACTAAAATGACTGTCTGTACTTTCAATGCACGTACGCTGGCATCGGAAGCATATATTGAGGATCTGATAGTGCAAGCACAAAAGATCAAGTATGACATCATTGGTCTGACTGAGACAAGGAGGGGTCAGTTGCATCATGCTGTATTTGACACCAGAGAAGAATTGTTCCTTGGAACATGCGACGAAAGAGGCGTTGGTGATATTGGTGTCCTTGTCAACACGAAAATGGCCTTCAACATTGATTCATTTGAATGACTAACAAACCGGATAGGACAATTACACTGGAAGAGATGTGGCTCACTGCCAGCAATTTCTATCTTCATTGTCTATACACCAACATCCACATAAAAAGAAGATGAAATTGAGAAATTCTACATGGAATTGGAGTTCTATAAAAAAGATCACACCTTCTACAAGATCATAGTCTGCGATTTTAATGCCAAGATAGGACTGAGAAGATCGGCTGAAGAACTCCACATCGGGACCCAAGGCCTAGAATGGAACGAACAGGGTGAGAGACTATCTCAGTTCATCATGTCCACCAAGACCATTCATGGGAACTCCCAGTTCCAGAAGGTTGAAGCGAAACGTTGGACATGGGAATCTCCTGGCGGACAGCTCCACAATGAAATTGACCACATCATGTTCAATCGACGGTTTTGTCTGACCGATGTTGCTGTCATCCCCAAATTCCAAACAGGATCGGACCACCGTCTCCTTCGTGCAAAATTCTACTTCCTGCAATGGGGAGAAAAGGCTGCAAAGTTTAAGAAGAGAACTCCCAGAACAACCACCAAATGGGAACTCTTTGGCACCATTGCAGCAACATGGCCAAGATACCATCATTGACGACATTGATGAAGAATACAACCGACTGGTTCAGCACCTCCATGATTGTGCGAAGAATGCCGAGAGAGAAAGACACAAAAGGACGCTTTGTCTTCAGAAACTCTTGAGCTCATTCGCCAACGTGGCAAGGCACGAGCCTCAGGAGAGCAAACGCTAACGTCCAAGCTTGCTAAACGGTGCAGAGAAGCGATAAACGAAGACCTCAAAGACAGAAGAGCAGAAATACTAGAAGATGCAGCAGAAGCCTGGAAAAGCATTCGCATCGCCCGCCTGTCCTTCACCAACTATAAGACCAAGATGACTGCCCTCCGACGCCATGATGGATCTATCACATCTTCCAGAAAGGCAATGGAGATTATCCATGACATCTACTCAAATCTCTTTGATAGCCACATCCACCTGCCCACATACCAAATTCCACAGGATGGATATGTCATTCCAAACGTTCTCCCTTCTGAAATCCAACATGCCATCTCGTTGGTAAAGAAGGGAAGAGCACCAGGCCCAGACAAAGTCAGACCCAAACACCTGAAGAATCTGCCATCAGTACTCATCAATACACTAGCTCGGCTCTTCACACGCTACCTGTCCGAATGCAAGGTGCCCTCCCAATGGAAAACCAGCAGGACAGTTCTACTGTTCAAGAAGGGAGACATTCACAACATCAGCAACTATCGCCCCATCTGCCTGTTGTCTGTCATCTACAAGCTGTCTACACGAGTCATGTTGGAGGACAGGTTTAGCTATTCTGGAAGTTTTGTTGTTTTGCCCACTCCCAGCTTAATCTATTTAAGTCAAGATTCATTCTAATGAGACCTCTCTTCTATGTAAACACTGCTAGAGGGTGTGGCAGTTACAGAAGTCACCTTGATTGAATAACTTCTGACTTTTACATCTACTAAGACTTCTATGTTTTCTAGATTGAGCACAGCTCCTCTTTTATACCAACTGCACCCAGCGTAGGAAAGTTAGAATTTACCAGGAGACTACCACCCTGGCTACGCTGAGACTATAGGAAGACTATAGGAAGGATCATACTAGTTTGCTCTAAGCAGGCGAGTGTGACCCTTTCAGTACACGAGAACAAGATACTCAGAATCACAATCACCCTGGTGCAGATAATAATAAGTACCTTGTGGGTACCATCTAGATTACATGAAGCTCATGAAGTTAAGATGTATTACTTTATACCAGCCCCCTCTCTCCAGTGTTTTACATAAGAGATAATCTTAGTAGAAAGGATTAGACCTTAGCATAACCTTTGTTTATACCTGCAATAGGGTGTGGCACTACACTCTGTTAAGGATTCTTTGTTGACATGACCCTCCCTGTTGGATTACTTTGGTGTATATAAGGGGGCTCACTTGAGGCCCCTTCACCTTTGGGCCTTTTAGCTTTCGGCTTTTGGCTTCTCAGCCTTGAGGCTTTGGGCTTTTGGCTTTTTTTGCTCTTTGGCCTTTTGCTCCATCTTCTGGGTAGGACTCAGCTCGGGTGAGATCCTCTCTCTTTGAGACTTAGACTCTTTTGTATGGTCTAAATTCAGACCAGAGCTAGAGTTTGTTCATTATATTGGATTGCTGTGGAAGAGCTTTTGTACTATTAAAAGCCATTTTTGGAACTGCACCGGACTCGTGAGTATTCATCTGTTCTCCCGGGCGTCCTCGGAGGTAGAAGAGAACTTCTGTCCCGACACTGTCGGGGACCCCTGCGGCGTTCCCGACAAGTCATCCTGAACAGGATTAGCAGAACACTAGATGAAGGACAACCATGCGAGTAAGCAGGCTTCCGGAAAGGATTCAGCACAATCAACCATATCCACACAGTAACCAAGCTCATTGAGGTTTGTTGGGAGTACAAGATGCCGCTCTGTCTCACGTTCATTGATTTAAAGAAAGCCTTTGATTCTGTGGAGACTGAAGCAGTCATCAAAGCCCTAGCCAAACAGGGTGCTCAAACCCAATACATCAAGATCCTTCATGAGCTGTATTACGGATTCACCACCAGGATCTCACCATTCTACAAAGAAGTGATCAGTGATGTCAAAAGAGGGGTTCGACAGGGTGATACCATTTCACCAAAACTCTTCAGCGCCACCCTCTCTCTCTCTCTCTCTCTCTCTCTCTCTCTCTCTCTTTCTCTCTCTCTCTCTCTCTCTCTCTTCCTTCTCTTCCACATTGTGGATTACAATACATACATTTAGAGGTTATCATGTGTACCTTTTGCTTGTATTTAAAGCTCAGTTCTCGGTTGGTATTAGCACTTCCAATAATTATTAGCACACTGTTCCCTTCTCTGTCTTACCTAACCTCTGATTCCCACATGTTTGTGGTAATTTCCACCTTTGACAAGACCTCCTGATCCATGTTTCTCCTGACCTTGGAAATTGGTATAATATGTATATGTATATATTTATGTCATGCAAATAAATGCAGTCATTCTATATCTGTCTTTTTCCTTCTGGCTAATTTCACTTAACATGATCCTCTCCATGTCCATCCATTTATAGGCAAAATTCATAACTTCATTTTTTCCTAACAGCTACATTGTATTCCATTGTGTAGATGGGCCAAAGTTTTTTCATCCAGTCATAAGTTCTCCGGTACACTGGTTGTTTCCAGATTCTGGCTATTGTGAGTAGTGCTGCTATGAAAATAAAAGTGAGGATGGTGTTTCCGCTGTGTAATTTTTATTCCCAAGGTATAAACCCAGGAGTGGTATGGATGGGTTAAATCGGAGCTCAATTTTTTAGTCTTTGGAAGAATGTCCATATAGTTTTCCAAAAAAGGCTGTACTGGTCGACATTCCCACCAACAATGGATAAGAGTCCCCTTTTCCCCACAGCCACATCAGCACTTATTGTTCTTGCCCTTTTGGATATGCGCCAGACTCTGTAGTGTGAGATGGCAGCTCATTACTATTTTTAATTGTATCTCTCTGATGATTAGTGATGATGAGCATTTTTTCATATGTCTTTTGGCCATTCGAATTTCTTCCTTGTCAAAGTTTCTGTTCATTTCTTCTCCCCATTTTTTGATGGGGTTGGCTGTTTTAAAAAAGACATATCTTAAATATTTATGATGAAAATTACACATCTGAAATTGCTCCAAATATAATGAAAGAGACAAAGTGTCTTAGAAGAAACTAGAAATGAGCGTGGATTGGTCAGTGAAGCTGTTTAAGGGTTCTTTGGACAATTCCGTTGCTCTATTTGAAAAGTTCTAGAATGAAGAATTTAAAAACAATAAAACTTCAACCCAAAGGAAATGCATAAAATCTCTTTTCAGCACTCTTATGAGCTCTTCCTCCATTTCTTTCCAGCAGGTTCCTATCATGCAATTTAATGCGCTCATTAGTAAACTTTCTTTGACACTCTGTGACATGCGGGCAAGCAAACACAAGCAACATCTCCACACTTGATCATGAAATAAATGGTTCTAAAGACAAACACATGGATCAAGTATAAACTTGATACTCAGGCACCCTTTCTTGGGCACAATATATTTGGAAACATAAAAGCCACAGCTAATTGACTTGCCTCTGTTCTGCAGCATCAGAGAATTTAGTGCTTCTCATCATCTTTCTGATCACTTTTATTCCCTTTCACTTTAGACTTGACCTATAATTCATGGTTTGGGGAAAAACAAGAAAGAATATTAGAATCAACTGCAATTCTGTTCCAAAAAGCTGCCTTATTTCCTTCCTTCTATGTTTCTTTTTCTGCTCTCTAGAGTGGTCTTGGCAAAGAATCTGGTCAGTGTGTGTTTGAGTTTTAGAAAGATTAATCTGGGCCCCTTTATTGCCATTTTTCTGTCTCATTTACTCCTAACAACTACCTGGTATGGTAATAATGTTGACCCCACTATACAAATGAGAATATGAACAATCAAGATTTCTCCCTGAAGATTACAAAGCTTGTAGTGGGTGAAGTGTAAAGGAAATTTCTTGCTAAAGAGTAAACTGACTCAGAACTCATTTTTCTTCATTCAATGACTCTAAAATGTATTTCAAGAGCCCTTAATCATCATTTAAGGAAGTTATGACTTTATTGGGATTTCCTTAAAGGCTCCTGGAACCTCTACTTTGTGTGCATTTGAACAAGTGAAGTGAAAATCTTTCTCCTCATTTTATATACCAGTCCAACTCACCAAACACCAATAGAAACACCTGTTGTATAAAACTCTAAATTATTTCCACATGATTGCTACAGATGGAGATATTTCAAATAGAATTATTGCTCAAATAACTACACCAGTCCATTTTTATTTTTATGGTTTCAAAATTAAAGGATAGTTATCTCCATGAATACCATGTATCAACACCAACCTGTTTCCACAGGATCCCTAAGTTCTCACTCTGCCTTTCCCTCATCACCATGGCTTGTCTTCCCCTTAGCAGAAGGCTATCCACTTTCTTGCTTTCCAGCAAACAACATGAAATAGCACAGAGATACTTAGAAGTAGAATCTTGGGCCCACCATGATCTGATAATATTCTCTATGCCCTTGTGACAGTCTCCAACCAGAGTCATACCAGATCCCAGACTGCTCTTAACCACTATATACTTTAGCCATCTTAAGTGACGTAGTGATTTTAGCTCCTTGTTATAATAATTTTCATTTCCCCAAATGAAAAACAATACTGAGCATCTTTTTGTCTGCTTGTTCTCTACCTGCATGCAGTCTTTAGTGTAGTGTCTGTTCAAAAGCTTTGCTCATTTTTAATTTTATACACTTATGAGATTTTTAACACATTTAAATACAATTTTATCACTAAAAATATTGACTTATAACTATTTTATCCCCATCTATGGTTTAAATTTTTGTTATATTAATAAAATCTTTCAAAGAGCAGAGATTTTAAATGTTGATGAAATCTAGCTTTAATTTGTTCTTTTATGGCCATATATTCAAGAAATCTTCACTTTACTCAAGGTCATAAATTTCCTCCTATGTTTTGGGAATTCTTCTCTTATCTAGTTAATTCCATTATGGTCACAGAACATATTTTGTATGATTTCAATTCTTTTTAAATCTGTTAAGGTTTGTTTTATGACCCAGGATATGGTCTATCTTAGTTTAAATTTGCTAAGGTTTGTTTTATGATCCAGGATATGGTTCATCTTGGTAAATGTTCCATGTGTTCTTGAAAAGAATGTGTATTCTGCCATTACTGGGTAGACTGTGTTTAAATAGCAATTATGTCCAGCTGGTTGATAATGTGGCTCAATTCTTGTAGATCTTTGCTAATTTTCTGCCTTCTAGTTCTCTCACTTGCTGAGAGAAAACTTTTGAATCTTTATGTTCTTGAAAAGAATGTATATTCTGCATTACAGGGCATAATGTTTTTAAGTAACAATTATGTCCAGTTGGTTAATAGTCTGATTCAGTTTTTCTAGATCCTTGCTAATTTTCTGTGTCCTAGTTCTCTCAGTTACTGAGAGAAAACTTTTGAATGATGACTGTTAATTTGTCTATTTCTCATTTCCTATCTGTCAGTTTTGCCTTTCACTTATTTGTAACTCTAGTGTTAGAATAAAAAAATATCTGGCTAATATTAACAACAAGTCTGATTAAATAACTCAACCAAAGAAGACTGGTCCATTAAAGTCCCAGAACATCTACTAATTCTATTACACTTCCTTCCATCTGAATGCTTCAATTTTCCTTCCATCTAAATATTTTCTTTCTGGGGAGATCATCCTTTAGCACTTATTTTAGAATAGTCTTGAGAAAATAGCTATTTTTTATTCCTCTGAAAAAATTGGGGAATGGGGAGATCACAGGCTTACTTCTGACTCTGAGCTCATTGATTGCTCCTGATGAGGGTAGGGGACTCTTGGAAGACAGGTTTAGCTATTCTGGGAGTTTTGTTGTTTTGCTCACTCCCAGCTTAATCTATTTAAGCCAAGGTTCATTCTAATGAGACCTCTCTTCTATGTAAACACTGCTAGAGGGTGTGGCAGTTACAGAAGTCACCTTGACTGAGTAACTTCTGACTTATACATCTACTAAGACTTCTATGTTTTCTAGATTGGGCACAGCTCCTCTTTATACCCACTGCACCCAATGTGGGACAGTTAGAATTTACTAGGAGACTACCATCCTGGCTACGTTGAGACTATAGGAAGACTATAGGAAGGATCATACTAGTTTGCTCTAAGCAGGCATGTGTGACCCTTTCAGTACACGAGAACAAGATACTCAGAATCACCCTGGTGCAGATAATAATAAGAAGGACCTTGTGGGTACCATCTAGATTACATGAAGCTCATGAAATTAAGATGTATTACTTTATATCAGCCCTCTCTCTCTCTCCCCAGTGTTTTACATAAGAGATAATCTCGGATTATTCCTTGGCATAACCTTTGTTTATACCTGCAATAGGGTGTAGCACTATACTCTGTTTAGAGTTCTTTGTTGACATGACCCTCCCTGGATTACTTTGGTGTATATAAGGGGACTGACTTGAGGCCCCTTCACTTTGGGCCTTTTGCTTTCGGCTTTTGGCTCCTCGGCCTTTTGTTTTTGGCTTTTTGCTCTTTGACCTTTTGCTCCTTCTTCTGGGTAGGACTCATCTGGGGTAAGAACCTCTCTCTTTGGTGGGAGACTTAGGCTCTTTTGTATGGTCTAAGTTTGGACCAGAGCTAGAGTTTGTTCATTATATTGGAGTGCTGTGGAAGAGCTTTTGTACTATTAAAAGCCTTTTTAGAATTGCACCGGACTCTTGAGTTTTCATCTGTTCCCCGGTGCCCTCGGAGGTAGAAGAGAACTTCTGTCCTGACACTGTTGGGGACCCCAGCGGCTTCCCCGACAGGGGGACCATATTGGGTGCTGGGGGTCAAACCTAGGTTGGCCATATACAAGGCAAGCAACCTACCTGCTGTAGTAAGCACTCTATCTGCTGCCCTATTGTTCCAGAAACCTGAAAAACAATTGGCCTTTGTTCCTGAAAAATATTTCTACTGAGAAGCTAGAGAGATCACTTATCACTTGTCTTCCTGCTGTTCATCGATTTGTTGGAGTGGGAACCAGTAATGTCTCCATTTGTTGGGAATGAGGTCCACTATTGTTACTGCATTGGGCATACTGAATACACCACGGGTAGCTTTCCAGGCTCTGCCGTGGCCCTGGGTTTATCCCAGGGGACCCAGTCTTTTTCTATGTCAGACCATCAACCCCGCAGGGCCTGTGGGGCAGAGCCCTGTGTATAGACAAGCGGTCTCCTGTCTGCCACCTGCTGACGCAGCCAGGCACTGCAGCCACACCTGCAACACCTCAAGGGGCAGGTGGCAGGAAAGCCAGAGAGATAGCTCAAATAACTGAGTGCATGTTTTACATAAGAAGATTCAGTAATCCTATATCTCTAAAGAATATAGATGCAAATATTCTTAATAGAATATTAGCAAACCGAATCCATAATACATCAAATAGATCATACACCATGACATAGTAAAATTTATTCCAAGGACAAAAAAGATGATACAAGCCAATCAGTGTAATATACCCTTTCAATGCAAGGAAAAATTAATATTATATGATATCAAGAGATGCAGAGAAAACACTTGAAAAGATCCAACCCCCATTGTTGAAAAAAAAAACCCTCACAATAGGGATCTAAAAAACTTCCTTAACATAGTTAAATCTGTTTTGCAAAGATCATATAAATGGTGAAAATTTGAAACCTTCCCTTTAAAATCAAGAACAAGGTTGCCTACTCTATGACATATGGTCAATAATTAAGGAGAAGGTGTAAAAATGTAGAGACACACATATTGTCCATTATCTAAGTTATAGGGCAAACTAAAGGAGAATTTGAAGGGCGCAGTTAACCAGTTTCTTTGTCTAGGTATTATTCTAGTAACTGTGCCTACATCTGATAATATACTTACTCTACATGGATGCCTTTGAAATGGATCCCATAGCATTCAAAAGCTTTAGTTACAAAACACGTACCATCAGGCACTTACACAATAATGAAAAGAAACAAGCAAGAGTACAGTTACCTCATCTTACCCCAAATTACCAGAACCCAATTCTATAGCATTTTAAAGTGGAAGAGTCACATGTGTTCTTTAACTTTTCTCCCATAGTTTCTTTTTAGAGGCATAAAAGGTAAAACAAGAAGGAAGATAAGGCATAGGAGCAGGAATAACCAAATTAGTATTCAACCTGATTTATTGTTCAGAAGGATGGGTGTTTTCTATCTCCACATGAAGGGGCTCAAGATTATTTGATGAGGACTTCATATAAGCCCAAGGAAAATTCTGGAGATTTAACAAATTATTCATGTCCACTAAGCTCATTATTATTATTATTAATAATAATAATTTAAAAATATTGTGTGATACTATAGACATAGTACAGTGAGTAGGGTTTTTTCCTTACACACAGCTGACTCAAGTTTTATAACCAACACCCCATACAATGCCCAATCCCACCAGAAGTGATTCCTGAATGCAAAGTGAGGTGGAAGTCTTGAGCATAGCCAGGTATGACAGCCAAAAAGAGAAAGAAAACACAGTGTGAGTGCGTTTACAATATTGTTAATATCTATGACTTAGATATACAAAGTTATCATACCCCACTATCACCAGGGTGCCTAAGACTCTCCATAAACTTCCTTATGTTACTTCTAGACCCTCCTTTCATCACCATTACATCTCTTTCCTCTGCTCAGTAGTCTCAGTCTTGTAATCCAGGACAAGTATTTGTCATCATTCCATACTGTTTTTACCCTTTGTTGGTTTCTGTATAAGCCATATATGAGTGAGATTTATTAGTTGAATAATGTTAGGCCATCTTGCACTGGTCTCCAAGTCTTCAAGATTCAAGGTTGCCCTGCCCTGGGAACATGAAACCCAACCTTAATTGGAGACAAACAGCTGGAGTCAGTCCTCCTCTCCCAAAGAAGAGTCAGAATATTTCTCTATGCAGGCACTGTCATTCTTTCATTTAGTCCTCCCACAACCATAAAGGCAAATAGCATTCATTTGTACTAGTGAAAACTGCAGAATCTATGACTGAGGCACTTCTCAGATCTGCTAAGAGGGAGTTTCCAACTTGAATCTTGGTTCAACTCTTTTATTCCTCCCTTGCATTATGCTGCCCCTTTATGGGCCTGGTCATGATTCATTACACTTTATACATGCAAGGTTATTCATCCAGATGGACACATACTGAACATTGCCTATACCTTATTGGGTTTTATTTTTTCCCTTTTTCTTCCTGCCCATTTGATTTGTTTTTTATGGCTTTCCACTCTGTCTTCCAAAGGGACACAGAACATTTAAAAATCTGTGCTACAATATTTGTTCATCTGAGAACTCTAGTATGATTGACTGGATTTCTCCATTTCTATCCAGATACTTAGCTTTGTGGAGTCAGTCAAGCCCTGTTTATTTCTTCCTCTGGGCCTTCCCACCATAGACAATGTCGGAATCTGCATACAACCAGCATCCCTTAAAAACTGTCAGCTGCTACTTTTCAGTCCTCAGCAAGATACTGTTCTTCCTGATTCTATCCCTGAGCTACTATAACTACTCAATGCTTCCCACACATCCTATAGAAAACAAGTTCTATTCTCAATATTATTATCCAAAATACTGTTTGATTTTACCTTTAGCTTGATTCATTTCTTTTGACCTTTAGTTTGTTAATATTATTGGTGACTTATGTAAGTGGGGGAGAAGAGAGGTATCAGACTCAAAAGGAGATTTCCCTTCTTGATGTACCCTCTACTCACGTGGGGGAGGGGTGCCTGGGGAAGTTTGAAGTGATTAAATTCCGCTATAAGTACCTTCACAGTACAGACTTGACACCCCACTAGTCTCATGAGGCAATCATCACACCACATCTGGATTCCACCTGTTCTGCCTCACATGGGAAATAATTTCTGCCACCCAATTTTGGGGAGAGTCATAGAACCTAAGCTGAAGTGATGAATTTCTCTTTGAAGAAAAGGGAAGTCAGTACTAAATCTTACCCATACTTCCCAGGTCCTTGCCTCACGGAAAAGGAGTACGGGGAGATAAATAATGTGCATTTTTATTTAGAGATTATAAGGAATGAAAGGAGAGAATAATGTATTCAAAATAGAATCAGACACCTTCAGAGAGAAGGACAAAGAGAACACATTTCAGGTGGAGGTGTGTCGGGGCGCTCCACCGGGGTCCCCGACAGTGCCGGGAAGCAAGTTCCCTTCTACCTCCGGCCGGCGAGGAATGGATGAACACTCAGGAATCCGATACAGTTTTAAAAGTCTTTACTTATCACAGGTTCAGGCATACAAATCAGCAAAAGGAAAAACCCAATGCTTAGGATTCCAGGCTAGAACCCCAGCCACGTGTAGGCCAAGATGGCGACCACCACGTGTAAAGCTTCCAAGGGGAATAAACGCTCACAAGGCGAGATCCCACGGGAAGAAGAAGCCCGGGAGAGCAGGAACCGGCAAGTTTATACCCCCCCAACTCAGACCTTCCTCCCATTGTTATGGAAAGCAGGGAGAGTCCAATGCCCTTAGGTAGTCCCTCCCTGCATCTCACCTAGGGCCTTTACTGTGCTAATGTTTTGAGCCGGAATGCCTTTGAAATGTAGAGAAGGGGGTTTCTGAGATGGCATGTCACTGTACCAAAGATCAACACCAATGCCAGTTAAATATTTCTCCAAGCCTTCACAAGTCTCCTCTATTTCATTGTAGTTTTATATTTTATCAGGGAGCCATGCTTGTTTGTTTGGAAGCAAACAGCATTTCTCTCTGGTCTAATTACTTAGGTGTCCTTACGTGGCCAGGCTAATATGCTGGTAAGATCTAGCTAGTCCCACGATGATTGTGATAGCATGGGAGAATATTTATACCAGCTAGTACAGCATACATGGTTGGATAAACTGCCACATTTAGACTACCCCTTTATCTACGGAGTGATTTGCGGGAGGCAATCCAGAGCAGATGCAGCGGCCCTTAGGAGTCCTGCAACAGAGGTGGAGACTAAAAGGTAAAACAACCCACGTGCTTTTCCACAGATGCTTTCATATACTTTCTCTCAACTGTTTCCCATGAGTATTTCTATGTAGATAGTAGTTCATTGATGTGACATATTCAAGTGAAAGAGTTTGGAATTTTTTGGTGGTTCACCTTCATATCTATCACAACCTTCTTTTCCTGAATATCTGCTTTGCTTTCTATTTTCTATATTGATTTAGGACAATTTATTTTGAAACTCATGACTGAAAGGTCTCAGGGATGCTTTTGTGGAAAAGTGCTTATATGACAGGGTCACCCATAGAGGTCCAGAGTTCAAAAAAATTGAGAACAAACAATGTTTTCAAAAGAAATATGTCAGATTTTCTAAAGAAAGTTAAATCTGTAGGGTAGACTTGTATCACTAGTATCACTTGTCTTCCTGTTGTTCATTGATTTGCTTAAGTGGGCACCAGTAACATCTTCATATGTTTTGTCATGTGCTAGTGTAGCCCAAGGGCATCTGCTTGCTCCAGGAACACCAGTAAGAGCTTCAGACCATTCCTTGATAAAATGCTGACCCTCTGGCCCAGGTGATGGGTTTTTAATTGGTGAGTATACTTGGGCACAGAATTCTGCAGGTTTAACAAGTGCCTTCAGGTAATTCTGAGATAGGTGTCCTACAAGCACCCTTTAAGAAACATAGTTGGTGGTGCCAGAGCAATAGTACAGCAGGTAGGGCATTTGCCATGCACAATCCCTGGTTTCCCATATGATCCTCTGAGCACTTCCAGGAGTAATTCTTGAGTAAAAAGTAAAAACTCATTCATTTGAGTAAATTTCTTTACTCAAGTAATTCTTGAGTAAAGAAATAACCCCTGAGCATTGCCTTAGGTGACCCAAAAACCAAAAGAAGAAAAGAATGGAAAAGAAGAGGAAAGAGAAGAGGGCAGGGAGGGGAGGGGAGGGAGGGAGGGGAGGAGAGGGGAGGGAAGGGAAGGGGAGGGAGGGAAGGGAAGAGAAGGGAAGGGAAGGGAAGGGAAGGGAAGGGAAGGGAAGGGAAGGGAAGGAAGGGAAGGGAAGGGAAGGGAAGGGAAGGGAAGGGAAGGGAAGGGAAGAGAGGACAGTAGAGGAGAGGAGAGGAGAGGAGAGGGGAGAGGAGGGGAGGGGAGAGGAGGGGAGGAGAGGAGAGGTGAGGAGAGGAGAGGAGAGGAGAGGAGGAGGATAGGAGAGGAGAGGAGAGAAAAGAAGAGGAGAGGAGAGGAGAGGAGAGGAGAGGAGAGGAGAGGAGAGGAGAGGGGAGGAGAGGAGAGGGGAGGGGAAGGGAGGGAGGAGGAGAGGAGAGGATAGAAGAGGAGAGGAGAGAGGACAGGAGAGGAGAGGAGAGGGGAGGGGAGGAGAGGAGAGGAGAAGGGAAGGGAAGGGAAGGGAAGGGAAGGGAAGGGAAGGGAAGGGAAGGGAGAGAAGGAAAAGGAGAGAAGAGGAGAGAAGAGGAGAGAAGAGGAGCGGAGAGGAGGGCAGAGGAGGGCAGAGGAGGGGAGGGTAACGGGAGAGGAGAGGAGAGGAGAGGAGAGGGGAGGGAGGGGAGGGGAGGGAAGGGAAGGGAAGGGAAGGGAAGGGAAGGGAGGAAGGGAAGGGAAGGGAAGGGAAGGGAGAGAATATGCGAGGAGAGGAGAGGAGAGGAGAGGAGAGGAGAGGAGAGGAGAGGAGAGGAGAGGAGAGGAGAGGAGAGGAGGGAAGGAAAGGGAGGGGAGGGGAGGGAAGAGGAGGGGATGGGGAGGGAAGGGAAGGGAGGGAGGGGAGAGAAGGGGAGGGAGGGGAGAGAAGGGGAGCGAAAGGGAGGGGGAGAGGAGGGGAGAGGAGGGGAGGGGAGAGGAGAGAAGAGGAGAGGAGAGGAAAGGAGAGGAGAGGAAAGGAGAGGAGAGGAGGAGAGGGAGGGGGTGGGGATGGGAGGGGGTGGGAGGGGAGGGCAGGATAGGGTTGAGAAGGGGAGGGAGGGGAGGGAAGGGAAGGGAAGGGAGAGGAAAGGAAGGGAAGGGAGAGAAGGGAGAGGAGAGGAGGGGAGTGGATTGGAAGGGAACATAGGGAGGGGGAGGGAGGGGGGGGAGCAAAGGGAGGGGAGGGTTAGGAAGCGGAGGAGAGGGGAAGTGAGAGGAGGTGAGGGGAGGGGAGTGGAGTCAGGGAGGAGAGGAGAGGGGGAGGAGAGGAGAATAGTAAAAAGAAAAGAAAAGAAAGGTTAATAAAAGAAAAGAATATAAAAGAAAGAAATGAAATGAAAAGGAAAGAGAAAAGAAAAGAAAAGAAAAGAAAAGAAAAGAAAAAGAAAAGAAAAGAAAAGAACATGCATTAAAGGATTGTCATGTGTATCTTTCTGCCTCTATTTAATGCTCAGTTCTAGGTTGGCATTAGTACCCTCGACAATTGTTAGCACACTGTTCCATTTTCTGTCTTACCTAGCCTCTGACTCCCACACGTTTGTGATAATTTCCACCTTTGACAAGACCTCCTGATATATGCTTCACTTGACCTTGGATATTGGTATCATAATATGTACACATATATTTATGTTATGCAGATAAATGCAGTCATTCTGTATCTGTCTCTCTCCTTCTGGCTAATTTCGCTCAACATAATCTTCTCCATGTCCATCCATTTATAGGCAAACTTTATAACTTCATTTTTCCTAACAGCTGCATAGTATTCCATTAAGAGAGAGAAATGGAAAGAAATAAAGAACCTGGCATGGAGGAGGGCTGGGGGAGGGGGAGGGAACCGGGGACGTTGTTGGTGGGAGATGGACACTGGTGGCGGGATGGGTGCTAGAACACTGTATGACCAAAACCCAAATATGGACTTTTTAATTGTATATCTTTGTAATTGTAAAAATAAAAAAAAATTTTAAATGAAAAAAAGAAAAGAAAAGAAAGAAAAGAAATGAAAAGAAAAGAAATGAAAAGAAAAAGTAGAGGAGAAGAGAAAAGAAAAGAAAAATAAAGAAAAGAAAGGAAAAGAAAGGAAAGGAAAGGAAAAGAGAAAAGAAATGAAAAGTAAAGAAGAAAAGAAAAGAATAGAAAAGAATAGAAAAAAGAAAAGAAAAAAGAAAAAAAGAAAAGAAAGAGGCATAGTTGGTTGTCTTGTTTTATTTAACTGATAAGCAAGCAATGAGCAGAAACAGGATGACAGTAACTAATTCTGGACATAGTAGAAATCTCCAATAGCTAAATAAAGCTCACACAAGCTTTTTGAAGATGTCGAGAGTAGGGATTTTCCGGTGTGTCACCTTGACACTAAGGTCAGTTGTGACCCTCAGGACAAACTGTTACCATTACTTAAGGAATGCAGGATGCCTGCTTTTGGGCGTATCTCCAGAAATCAACTTTCTATAGACAAAAAGAAAAAATCTATCTTAAGACAGCGAAAGCATCTGGAGGCAAATGTTTGTCCTTGGAAATTACTCCCTCATTGTCAAGAGAAACCCATTCCCTTCTCCTTACCCCATGACCCTGCGCACAGGCTATAAACTTCATTTACTTAAAACTTTGCCAGTATGTACATTCTCTGCATGTATGCTATTATATTGTTATCTTCCTCATCTGTCTAATGTTAATTTGCTTGCTCATTTAGACGCAGAACTCTGTAATACCCGCCCTCCACCCACACAACAATTTTTTTTATTTCCCAAAGACAGCTATGGTTCGCTAGGGGCTGGTTCTGTGTCATTAACAGTGCCGGGGACTCAAGGGCATTATCTATATCATACTCCAAACTATTCAGGACAGGTGAAGCTATTTTATTTCTAAAGGGAACACATTTGAGACATTGGATGAAAGCTAAGTCTGATTTTGGGCACAGGCTTCTGTGTCTCCCAAAGACAGTGCTCACCACACCCCACCCCACCTCTTCCCTCCTTGAAATTATTGGAAGAAAACTGAAGCCGGTGATTATGCATAAGTTCTGCCCTCCCTGAGGACGTGGCTGGGTCTGTGTGGTATTAGTCCACCCCCTTTGCATTAGAAAGAAACATGGGAGGCCACTAAGAGAAAGCGTGACAATGAGCCCAGGGCATGTTTGGGATTCTTCCTTTAAATCTCTTGAAAGCACAAAGAACTGAATTGTTTGAGTTCATGCTTCCTGAAGACACAGAAATGGAAAAGGTGAACCCTCCAAGGGGCTTTTAGGCCTGGAATCCAATTATGTGTTTCCCACCACTATATACCTGTCTCCGTTTGACGGGACTTGGTGCAGGCAGCTTTGCAGGGTGATGCAAACATCTGGAAGGCAGGTGTTTGGTTTTGTAGGTGCCAGAGGACACACAGCTGAGCTGCACAGCTGAGGGCCCCAGGGAGGAAGTGTCTCTCATTGATGGAGCACCTTTCTCACTCTCCCCAAGCCCCCTTCAGCCAGGAAAAAATGTGGGGAGGGAAGTTTTGAGGGGGGGTGACTGCAGGGCCACCAGGTGCAGAACGGCTGCTCAGGGGAGCATTAAAGTCAGGACAGGAAGCAAAACAGAAGGGCAATGGGGCTCAGGGAGGGGCCGGTGGGAAGTAGCAGGGAAAGGACCTCTGTCTTCCTGTCTAATGCTGCTCTGGGGACAGCCTGATTAGACTCACAGGCCCACGGCTCTCTGCTTCCTTCCCATCCTCCTGCAGAGGTGAAGGAAGGAAGGGATTTTTCGTCAATTAAAAGCAGTAGTCGAACAGGCAGCATTGTGAATGCCTGGTTGCGTGGCCCTGCCTGAAAATGACAACAGAGCTTGGAGTCTACTAACCTACATGTCCAAGAGGCCCTTTGTTTTCTTTCAATTCACTTTTCTCTTTCCAGCTTCATCACCTATTAGGAAGTACTTTAAAAAATCTGTTTTCATTTTCATTAAAGTCTTCTCTCCAGAATTGCTCTCACCTTGGAAAGAACCTCTCTCATTCAGACAGTCATGGATCTACCTGCTAACTTCTAGGATAGTTCTTGTGTCAATCTGAATAATTCCTTCAGATTCAGAGGCCACGGTGGCCTGGGCCCCCACATAACCAATACCACCAGTGTCTCCAAAAGCAGTGTCCACTCCAGACACCCCACCCCAACCTATGCTTACATTTTCTATACATAGCTTTCTTAGACATCTATCTCCCCCACACACTCACTTCCAAAAAACACTTACATGCCATTTGGAGGCAATGACATACATAAAGACAAAGGGAACAAGTTTTTCTAATTTTTTAATTTAATCGCTGTGAGTTACAAAGTTACAAAGTTGCTCATGATCGGGTTTCAGTTATACAATGTTCCAATACCCGTCTCTTCACCAGTGTATATTTCCAACAACCAGTGTCCCCAGTTTCCTCCTGCACCACCCTTTCCTGCCTCTAGAACAGGTACTTTTCTTCTCTCTTTCTCTTTCCCTCTCTCACTCTCTCTCTCCCTTTTTGGGCATTATGGCTTGCAATGCAGGTATAAAAGGCTATCATGTGTTTCCTTTACCTACTTTCAGCACTCAGTTCTTGTCCAGAGTGATCATTTCTAATTATTATTGTCATAGTGGTCCCTTCTCTGTCCTAACTGCTCTCCATCCCACACACACTTGTGACAAACTTCCAACCATAGACCAGTCCTTTTGGCCTCTGCTTCTTCTGTCTTTTGATATTAGTTTCATGCTATATTTTTATGCGATCTGAAGAGAAACCAGATTCGCAGACATGGGGCAGAGCTGCTACTGGCTCTCCCTGTGACCAGCCGCTCACCAGGCGCCCAGGAGGGATGGTGGGTTCTAGCCCTGGCCCACCATCCCAGCAGAGCCTCCCAACAAGCCAGACAACCCCCACTCCATGAGGGCCTCCATTCTCCACATCCGGACTTCTCTCTCGTCAGACCTCCACCCAGCAGACCAGCCTATCAGCGCCCGGCTCATCGAGTTCCACCCTGCAGCAGTCTTTCTTAAATCCGGCTCAGGTATGCCGGTCCAGAGACTCCGCAGACATGGGGCAGAGCTGCTACTGGCTCTCCCTGTGACCAGCCACTCACGAGGCGCCGGGAGGGGATGGTGGGTTCCAGCCCTGGCCCACCATCCCAGCAGAGCCTCCCAACAAGCCAGACGACCCCCCACTCCATGAGGGCCTCCATTTTCCACATCCGGACTTCTCTCTCATCAGACCTCCACCCAGCAGACCAGCCTATCAGCGGCCGCGGTTCATCAATAAATGCTGGACTTAGAGATGCCTACAAGAGTATGCTACCTGCACAGCAGAGCCTGGCAAGCTACCCGTGTTGTATTTGATATATATGCCAAATACAGGTAACAATTATAGACCTCATTCCGGAATGGATTGAGGCTCTTTATGTTCCTGGAGCAAGCAGATGCCTTGGGCTCTACTAGCATGAGACAGGACATATGGAGATGTTACTGGGGCCCGCTCGAGCAAATCGATGATGAACGGGAAGACAGTGATTTTTATATCCCACAAATGATGGACATTCTATGTCCATCTCTCTCCTTCTAATTTCACTCAGCATGATACTTTCCATTTCCCTCCATTTATAAGCAAATTTTATGACTTACTTTTTCTGTTGTTGCATAGTATTCAACTGTGTAGAGGTATGATGGTTTCTTTATCCATCTTTATCTAGTTTCTTAGTCTGTTCTCCAGCACTCAGGTTGTTTCTATTTAGCTATTGTGGAAATTGCTGCAATGAACATAGAAATGCAGATGGTGTTTCTGTTGTATTTTTTTTCTGTTGTATTTTTTTGGACCCCCGGGTATATTCCCAGAAATAGTATATGGGAGCCTAATTTCTTGCTTTTTTTTTTTTAAGAAATGTCCACATTGTTTTCCAAAATGGCTGGGCCAGTCAGCATTCCCACCAACAATGAATGAAAGAGAGTCCCTTTATCCCTGATTCCATATCAACATAGGTTGATCTTGTTCTGAGTACATTTTCTTTAATTCAGCTTCTATATTTCATCTGAAAGGCAAGGAAATAATGAAAACATAAAAAAACTTTTTATATGTTCTTAGCCTTTTTTGTAGAACCTTTTATGTTAGCTCATGAAATTCCCACAAAAAACATTTTAAGTTGATCCCATTTCTATTCCACTTTGGAAATGATGCAGAAAGAAGCTATAGTGATTTATTTGCACTGGGACTTGAACTCACACAGTGTGCATGCTGAATCAGTGATCCAGATGTAAAATCCACCGTTCTCACAAATCACCTCCTTGAAACCAGAGGAAGGGAAACATGTGCAAATTAATTTCCCAAATTTATCTTTTAGCACTAGAAAATAATGAGAGCAAGTTTCATAGAAGTCATTAGAAACTTTCTGAAGCCACTATAATATGAAAAAAGAAAAATGGGGAAATATAACTGGAAAAACAGAGTCCAACTTCAAACTTATTAAGCTGGAGTAGACATTTAATTCAAAATTCACTTATTTACTTGATGACAGGATGAGAAGTTTAAACCAGAAGTAAAAATGGTGGTTGTGTACCATCTTGAAAAAAAAAGGAAAGAAATCTTATTTCTAAAACTATGAGTTGATAAATGTTTTTACTTGATATCTAGGTCCTCTATAGGCTAGAAAGTGTCACTGTGTTCTTTGAGGAGGGGAAAGGGGGGGATTTCTTCAGTTGGAGATCAGATGGATGCCACAAAAAATTTCAAGTAGAAGCATCAGACAGCAACATACATTCTATAATGAAAAATTAAACTTAAATATCACTGCCCCTTATATAAATATCACTATCTCCCTTCTATGTTCTCTGGTCAAATTTCTTGACTCTTTAGATACATGATACAATTAAAATCCATTTTCCTTCCCCTAAAGCAACCTCCACCTCTGCTTTCTCATTTAGCTTTAGCCTCTCTTGTGTCTTATAAGCCTTACTCACTCCATCAACCCCTAATTATCAGTCTTCAAGCACTAGTGAGTTTTCTTCCAAAACATCTTTAATATTTTTTTTAGGTCAGGGCGTTTAGGACCAACCAGTGGTGTTTAGGACCAATCTAGGCATTGTTCAGCCTTGTTTTGAGGATGACAGTTTGGTACTTGGGCCCAACAGTGCTCAGGACCACACCAGGCAGTGTTTGCATGAGGGAAAGAAAGTAGCCTTTAATGCAGGAATAAAACACAGAGTCTTTAAGGGTCAGAGAAATCCTACAACAGGGAAGATTCTTGCATTTCATGCAACCGACTCAGGTTCAATCTCTGACCATGATCCAAAGACTCATAAATAAACCTCAAAAGAGATCAACAAGTTGCAGAAGACTCTCCTGGATACTCATGCAAGGCCGAGACAAGCAGGGATCCCCACAGGGGGAGAGATTAGCCACAGGCCTGCCCAAACAGAGTTCCTATGCTCCCAGCCTGACCCCACTGCTCAGGACAAACCTCACAAGCCTCACACAGAAATCAATCTGCTGAAAAACTCAGGTATGTGAATTCTGTGATTGAAATCTCCAGGCCTTCACAGAATTTGGATGAGCTACCTCTCCGCATCTCCCTGTACTTCTGGAAGCCACAGCAGTCATGTGAACACCCCAAAGCCACAACCCAGTTAAAAATTTAACTCCATATGTTTCACCCAATTAAAGGTTTTGGACTTCCTGTGTATGCAGCCAAAAATGTGGTTGTGTGACATCTCAAACTCTACAACACTGATGAACCAGAAGTAGCACATCAGACTAAATTGGATATATTATAAAGGCAATCAATCTCAGTGAACAAAATATAAACACCGAAGGCTTAACCTGTAACATTTAGTAACCTTTTATACAATAACATAATTACTTCAAAGTGAGATATAATAATCTTCACTAACTTTCGTCTAAGAAACAACTTTTGATCATTCTCTTAGCAAACTATTCACAGCAAGCAATCACTTGTATCACTTGTCTTCCCGTTATTCATCCGATTTGCTCAAGCAGGCACCAGTAACATCTCCATATGTCCTGTCATATGCTAGTATAGCCCAAGGTAACTGCTCGCTCCAGGAACATGAAGAGCCTCAAACCATTCCTTCAGGTCATGGGAATGATGTTTATAATTGTTACTGGTTTTGGCATATCAAATACGACATGGGTAACTTGCCAGGCTCTGCCATGCTGGTAGGATACTCTGCTTACACAGCAATCAATATTAAATAAATTATTGAGGACCTTCTATGGGAGCATGCTTAAGGGGTGATTGGGAAAATTGGAGACAATGGTAGAGAGAAGGCGTAACGTTAGTGGTATTGGTGTTGGAATATTGAATGCCTATAACAAATCGTTATGAAGAACTTTGTAAACCATAGTGAGTGCAAGGGGAAATTGGGGAAATTAATTAATTTTTAAAAGAATGTCCACTGAATAGATATCATTTTACATCCCCTTGACATCATACATAAAATTCTCCAACTGGTTTAAACATAAAGAGACAAGTATGTGGAGCTGTACATTTTCTCAGTCTGAATCTGAGACCCTTAGATCCCACATAAGTCTCTGTGCTAGCATATTGCCAGCATATTGCTTCTTTCAACAGTTAATTAATGAAATGAGTAAAGCACTTTACTGAATAGGGTCTCATTTTATCACATGAACAGACAGCATCAAGAAAGGCTTTCTGCCTGGTATTGCATCCATGCTCCATTGAACAGATTTCTTATCTTGAACAATTTACTTAAATGTTTTTGGCTCCAATTTTCTCTCTGTAACATGGAACGTTACTTGTTCAAATTTTCAGAATTCGAGGCCGGAGCAATAACACAGTGGGGAGGGTGTTTGCCTTGCAAGCAGCCGACCCAGGTTCAATCACTGGCATCCCATGTGGTCCTCTTAAAAATGCCAGGATTAATTCCTGAGCCAAGAGCCAGGAATAACCCCTGAGCATCACCAGGTGTGACCCCCAAAAAAAGCAAAAAAAATTTTTTTCAGAATTCTGGGTAACCCTCGAATGAGTGCTTTGTATGACATATCCTTGGGGGAATATTCAGTAAACAGTTCCACCCTAAAAACAATATCGTTTATTTTATTTATAATATTTTATCATTAAATTCTCTCATAAACATCCATTTCAAATAAATGGTTTGAAGTATAAAGTCAAGCAATATTGATGCTAGAGAGATAGCTCAAAGGACAGGAGTGCATTTTTGCATGTGGGAGGTCAGAGTTAGATCTCTGGCACCATATAGTCCTCTGAGGACCAGAAGGAGTGACAAGTTAGTCAGGAATATACTCTGAATATCACTGGGTGTTCCCCTCAAAACAAAAAAGAATAAATACATATAGCCAAGTAACACAAAGCACAGTTTTTCATTATATATATTCCATTTATAATATTCCATTTATAATATTCCAATTATATATTCCATTGTGCATTCCATTTTAATCAAAAGTGGGCAGTATTTCTTCACAAACCTAATTTCTCTCTGTGACTCATCTATTAGCTCCAGAAGAGCTAATACCATGTTTATACTTTGCCTGTTTCCTTATCCTTTGTCTCCACCTAAGGATTTTCCCTTCTTTCTTTGGACCAGACATTGGTCTATGGAAAGGTAAATTACAGAGCCCCAGGACACAGTCAGATTCTGATTCAATGGGATCAAAATAAATGCTCCCAATCTGCATTGTTCCGCTCCCAAACTGTCCATGTTTTAAGTCATACAGCCTCTTCAGTTTGGGAGACACACCATATTAACTCTCACCCAAACCTCTCAGGGAAGGATACTTATCTTAGAAATCTTCAGAACAAAAGGTGGGGGTGGGGACTATCTCCACAGCTGGAAGGCACACATCCTACATCTCTTTATCTGCACATTGCCAAGTCCTCTGTCAGCACTCCATAAATAATAATCACTCTGATAATAGCTGGAATAAGTGGGCTGAAATTAAACACAGGAAAAGTAGAGCCACAGCTGGAATGTGCCGTTGTATAAAGGCATGGGGGGAAGTCCTGGCTCTTGTTAAGGAGCAGCTCTCCAGAGTCTCTCATCTCCTCCCCACCACAAGACAAAATACAATCTTCTTGAGGATGATGCCAGGGCAAAACAGTCCCATAGAGAGATACGCCCACATGGTGCTCCTCTCCCGCCTTCTGCCCCTCTTGACCTCTTTAAGCCCAGACAGGACTGGGGCCCCAGGGGACCCCTTCCAAGCACATCCTTCACCTAAACATTACAGATCACCACCCACTCTAGAAATCAACAACTTCTCTCCAGCAGCCTTCGGCTCCTCTCAATACCAAACAATATTCAGGTTTTCAATTTGTGCAAGGTCCTATGCTAAAATGAAAAACCCAAAGCAAGACCCCGTCAAGGATTTTCCCAGAACTTTACAATAGCTTCATGGGAAGTAAAGGCCTCATTTGCCAGACTGTGAGAAAGAAGGAAAGGGACCATGCTGGATCTGTCCCCTGGTCTCCAGCTATGTGAGTCTACAATGTGACCCTGGAGGTTGACATCTCAGGAATGTCCAACCCAAGTCCAGTTCCCTCTGGCTTCCTTGGGTATAATTGTTGGGGAGCTACCAGTAGGAGACTGGAAAGAAAGGAAAACTAAATGCCTAAATATATATTCCCCAGTTTCGTCCTTCCTGGCCAAGGGTTGTAGTGGCTGATTTCTCTATCTGAGAACAGAGTTGCCCTTTGGAGGCTTCCTCCCAGAGTTCAGTCATTCTTGTCTTCTCTGATAGCTTACAGAGCTGTCACTTCTTACATTTCAGCTCCCATGCATCATCACCCTCTAAGATTCTTCAACCTACCTCCAACCAGGGAAACAGAAAATTCATTGAACTTTCTTGGATCACCCTTTCTTGAAAATGCCATTTGTAATAGAAGGGGCTGGCACTCTACTCAAATATCTTGCCTTGTGCCCTTCACAGTGATGCTTCTTACAAAAGGTGTATGTTCTTTCTATCACTAATTACATTTGACCCATGCCTAAGAGCAATCCTCAACAAGTGATCAATGAATATTGGCAGATAAATCATAGCCAGGTTTTCTTGTCCTGTGCTTAATTCTAAAATGTGTTGCAACCCCGGTAGGGTTGAACCTAATTCTGCATAGTAGAACCTGCTCATCAATATATTTAATATTAGCTTCCTTCCCATTATTGTATTACTTACCTCTATCAATGTCCCCTGGGATCATCTACCAAATAAATTATTTGCACCAAAAATGATCTCAGGTCTGCTTTTTTAAATTTCTTTATCTTATATTTTATTATACCACCATGAGATATACAATTACAAAGATGTTCATGTTTAGCTTTCTGTCTTACAGCATACCAGCACCCATCCTTCCACCAGTGCCCACTTTCTACCACCAATGTCCCCAATTCCCTCCCCCTCCATGGCAGATTTCTTATCTCTTTTCTTTCTGTTTCTCTCTCTTTCTTTCTTCCTTCTCTTACACATTGTGATTTTCAATATATACATTTAGAGGCTATCATGTATCCTTTTGCCTGTATTCTATCATAACAGCACCATTCACAGCAGCCAGAATATGGAAACAACCAGAGTGCCAAAGAACTGATGACTGGATAAAGAAACTTTGGTGCATCTACACAAAGATCTGCTTCTTGAAAATGCAAGTTTAATGTCTCACTTGTGAAATCTACAGTTTGGATAGAATTATTGGGCACTTAAATATTCACTTGAAAGTACAGACAGTCAGTTTAGTCCTTCTTCGTTTTGGTTACCTAGGATGGCCGTGAAATTTTATCAGGCACTGCTTGTTCGCCTTTCTTACTGCTGCTGTATTAAGGGCTCTTTCGGGATCAGGAAAATAAACATTTCTGTTACTGGTTTTGGCATATCGAACACGCATCAGACAGCTTGCCAGACTCTGCCGTGCAGGTGCTATACTCTCATTACTTTGTTGGGCTCTCTCAGAGGGTGGGTAGAATATTAACGGTAATTTGGAGGTAAATCGCGCAGCCACTGTGTGGCCCGCAAGCACGGGAAAGCTGGCATCTGTGTCTCTCACTTAAATATTTGGCATTCAAATGTTTTCTCATTATTTCTTATGAAAATCAAATTTAGAAGTCATTGTTAGTAACAGTAATTTGTAAATAATAAAACTAAAGCTCAAATAATTTAGGATGCACAAAGTCACCAATTATTAATTATGTCATAGGTGGGATATGAAATCAGATCCAAGTGATGTCTTTCTTTCTTTTCTTACCATAGCATAAATAACCAATTAAAAGAACTTTTAATTGGTTGAAGGGCTGGGCTGCTGTCCCTCAACCTGTGCTGGCCTGATGGTGGGTCCTGGAAGGGGGACATGGCCGGGCTTCCCTGCTTCCCGGTCAGACCCCCAGAGGCCCAAAAACCCCATGCATCACAATTGCAGCCACTTTCAAGGTCTTGGGTTTAATTGAAATTTAAAACCGTAATGTTCAAATTAGTAAGTTTTACCTGAATGAAGAAAAGAAAATCTTAAGTGAATGTGTAGGAGGCTATAGAGTCATTATACATAGTAAAAAAAAATCTAAATAAAATATACTAAAAAAAACAAGTTGAGCTAGAGTAATAGCACAGTGTGTAGAGTGCTGGCCTTTCATGCAGGTGACCCAGATTCTATCCCCATTATCCTATATGGCTTCCCTGAACACTGCCAGGAGTAATCTTGAATGCAGAACTGGAAGTCAGCCCTAAGCAACTCTATGTGTAGCCCCTCCCCCAACAAAACCAAAGAGAATTTTTAAAAATGACAAAAAGAAGAGTTGAATGCAAAGTCAAATGAGCTTTGGGCCCAGCATGATCAGAAAAGTTTACAGGAAGAAACAAAGACCTTCACAAATTTTTTAAATCCTCTCTTATCTACTCTCATCAGGACCTATGTCAGGCAGTGGTGGTACATCCCAAACAAATCCTTGCCATGATTCAACACTTGATCACTTGATCATTTGACATCCTGTTATTCATCTATTTGCTCTAGCGGGTGCCACTAACATTTCCATTTGACCCTATCATGGGCCAGTGTAGCCCAATGGCATCTGGTTGCTTCAGGAATACAAAGAGCCTCAAACTGTTCATTCAGGGTCTTGACGAAGAAGTCTGACCATCTTGTAGGTGGGCGGCCACATGATCTTTTGACATCCCATGGGATCCAGTTGGTAATGGCTCTAGTCCAGTGGTCATCTGCAAATCACATTATATGTCCAGCCCATCTGATTTTTGATGCCATGGCAAACGAGACAGCATCCCTGACTCTGGAACAGCAATGGAGGTTCGAACTCCAGATTCCTTCTCTCACTTGAGTGAGGCAGGATATTCCAAGCATAGCTCTTTCAATTCCTCTTTGGGACACTCGAATAGCATTCTCATCCTGCTTTCCTAGGACCCAGCTCTCTGAGGAGTATGTTAATGCAGAGAGAATGGTGGAGTCAAGAGATGTGCCTGGAGCCAGAGATTCTTTGTCTTTTTAGCTATTTCTTTGATGCTTTTGAAGGCATTCCATGTCACTCTCTTCCCTCTTGAGCAACTCAGGTTTTAGGTCATTCATTTTCAGACAATGAAAATGAACCTGAGCTAAAACCTGAGCTAAAAACCTGATTCAACACTAGATAGCATTTTTACTAACTGTATTAATCAACTTCTCTTTGACTGGTAGGTGCTGAAATTTACTCTGGAATTGTCTTTGTAAGAAATAGGACAAATATGATGGGAAGGAAAATATGAAAGGACAAGAACATCCCTTTCACTTGGCGACTCTTGCCTCTTTCTGTCCTCTTGCTTTTTTTTTTTGGGGCACACCCAGCAATACTCAGGGGTTACTCCTGGCTCTTTGCTCAGGAATTATTCCTGGCACTGCTCAGAGGACCATATGGGATGACGGAGATCAAACTCGGGTCGGCCACGTGCAAGGCAAACACCCTACCCGCTGTTATCGCTCTGGCTCCTGTCCTCTTGCTTTTTATGTGCTCCACCAGTCTTATTGAACCTCATGCATGCTTATATCCCTTTCAGAAGCTACTGAAAATATTTCTGGGGACTCTGCTAGCTTTTCCCTCCAGTTAACTACAGATGGGTTTCCATGGAGCACATTTGTCTGAAATGGGTAAATAAAAGCCTCCTTCTCTTTTTCACTGGACCCCCTAAGTAAATAAACATAAGAATCACAGTCTAGAAACTTAGTGATCCAGACAAGGCAAAGAACAATGAACACAGAATCTCAATGATTCTAAAATCTCAATGCTCTGGGGTTATCTCATGCATCCTCTGACCAGTGCAGCAGGTAAGTCACCACAGAGAAGACGCCTTTTCCTACAGGAGACTTCCGTCCCAAAGCAAACACCTTGTGATGAGTCATCTATGTGTCTAAAGTAGGTTTCCCACAATGCTTGGAAAGTGAATGCTGATGACATCTGTGAAACTTCCTGGGAGTGGGCGACATCTGTAAACCCACTGCAAAGAGAAAAAGAAGTAACAGCTGTGGCACCAGATGCTTTCAGGAAGTCATCTGCTCTCTTAGTGAAAAATAACTGAGTCTACCCTTCGGGTTTCCCTGCTTTTGAATCCTGTGGTAATCATCAGTGTCATAGAGCTTCCATGATTAACTTTGCATTCACCAAGAAGCCTTATCTATTACCTAGTTCATAATAACAATGAAACAAACATGACCTTTGTTCAACTGCATTGAACTCTTTTATTTTTATTTATTATTATTTTTATTATAACACCATGAGATAGACATTTACAAAGCTATTCATAATAGAGTTTCAGTCATACAACGTTGCAGCACCCATCCCTCCACCAGTGCACATTTTCCACCACCAGTGTCCCCGATTCCCTGAGCATCGTCAGGTGTGACCCAAAAATAAAAAATAATAACAAATGAATACAATAATTCTATCCCTCTCCTTTTTCTTCTGACTATTTTCACTCAGCATAATACTCTCCATGTCCATCCATTTATAGATGCACTATGTTTAACAGAAGAGAAATAAAACTTATAAACTCCATTGGGTAAAATGCTTAAAGTTCCCAAGATCTTCTGGAGATCCTTATTTACCCTTTGGAGAAGAGAATGAACCTGGATTCAATCAGACTGGAAAACTCGGCTGTGAAAGCAGTGTGGGAAAGGCTAGTGAATCTTAGAGTGGGGATCAGTTTTATTCTACAGGGCAAAATATTGCCTCCTCCTTCATCACTTTATTTAAATTTCTATTTTATTAGGAGAATGTGCCTTGATGGTGCTGAGGAAATAGGCGAAGATATTAGTCATTGAGCTGTTCTCATCTCAGACCCTGTTGTTTCATCCAAAGGCAGGATAACACATCCTTCTGTACTTAGTGAGGAAGTGAGGATGTAGTTTTTCCCTGACGTTCCCTTGGCTCAGCTTCAGGGATCAAATGAAGCTCGTCCATTTGACCAACCATTTGTGCTTCAGGAGAGGACCTCGTGGACCAGGTCTTGAAAGGGGTTTTCTTGTAAGCCTAACTAATTCACTCTTGGTCCCAATACCTATTCCCCCAACATATCCTGTTCCACTGGGTCCCATAGGCAGTCCTTCATGAGCTCTCATCCCCAAAGTTATGTGTCTACTAGCTTGTGTCTACTAGCTTCGATCTCATTTGACCCAGCGTGAGCACTGCTGTAAAATTAGACAGACTGTGAAAAAGAACCCAGGTCTTTTCTCCTTTCTTTGCCAGGGAACCATCTCCAACAGCAGCTGTACCTCCTCCGTAGCTCCACCTACCCCAGGCAGGTTTGACTTGGTTCTGGCTGCCTTTATTTGGCCCCCAGTTCTCTTCTCCTTGTCTGTCTAGCCTCAAGTGGCAATTGGCTTCCTGTTTCTGCTAATACCATCTGGTGTTTGGAGTATCAGCAATTCTATAAAATTCCATCCACTCCTTTATTAAATTCTCCTTTTATTAAATTCTCCTTAAGTGGCTTCTGTTTCCCAGGTTGGATTCTTTCTGATCTGGTTCCCTTTTCCCCTTTCTAGAAACTTGTCCCTCAGCTCCTAAGTCTTGTGTCTTTCCACTCTCTTGACCCTCTTCACCTTCACTACCCAGTTCTTTAAAAAACAAAATGTCTATTTACAACATGGAATGGCAAAAAGGAACACAAATTAATATCCCGATACATCATCCTGCCAAGCGTCAGAGACTGGAAAAACACTCCTCTTCAGAGTTCCTCATGCCAACGGTGTGGATAGTGTGAATTGTGCAGGTGAGTCAGAGGATGGAAACTCACCTTAAAGAGGAACATATGGGCCTTCCCTAGCCTTATAGATCTTATCAATTTCTGAATCTGAAATAAAGAAGGTCAACGCTAAGCCTTGTGCAGTTCTCACTAGCTATTCTTCTACCTTTGAACATCCCCCTTTGACAGTCTTTGGGGGAGGAGTCATCATTTGTTAGAATTGTTGGAATATGAGGAACCAAAACATGACCTGTGAGTGCATGAGAAATTACCTAATCTCATTTTTATCTGAATATGCAGGAAGGAAATCCAAAAGTGGGAAGAATTAGCCCAGGTAAGTAAACACAAGAGATTGCTCACAGGAGACCAAGAACGGAACTCAAATCTTCAAATTACATTCCATTCTGCCATTCACCAATATTCCTTTTAAAGAGATCATGGCAGTATATATATATGTATGTATATATATGTATATATATGTACATATATATATTAACTTGGCATTAAAATCAATTGGATCTCCAGTTTTACTCCTACTCTGTCCATGTTGGATGTGGCCCTTAGTTTTCCATGACATCTAAATTCCTTTTATTCATTCAACAAGTATCATAAATGATCCAGATACTGTTTTAGGCACTGAGGATGTATAAAGAACAAAATCTCCAACTTTACAATGTCTTCATCCTGGAATATCTTCCTCCATCAATCAAATAAAGAAAAGTTATTCTAAAACTATATGTTGTATTTGCATTTAGTTGTAATAAATGGTATGGAGAAAGAAAGGAAAGAAGTAGTGAATGCCAGGATAAAAGTCTACAGATTCTCAATAAAGTTGCCAGAAAAACCTTTCTGCCACTCTTGGCAACTGGAAAGAAAAATAGCATCAACCTCATAGGCTAGTTTGAGAACTAGACACATGAAGTCATCTAAAAGGCATGACTTCCACATTTGATGCTAAGTGTTTGCTGTCATACTATTACTATATTATTTTAAAATATGTTCTTTGAACCTTGGCTCTTATTGTAGCATGTGAAGTAGCTACCTCAATCTCACTGAACCTTGGTTTCTTGTCTCTCATGTGGGGATAATAATAACCACTATATCATAGAGCTTCTGAAAATACACATAAAGCACTTGAATAGGAACTGTCACCTAGTCAATTCCCTTCATTAAACTCCACTCAGTAAATTCAGGTTCCACTAGAATGAAGGCTCTAGTAGAGTAGGAAATTGTTTCCTATCAAACCTCCAGGAGATATAACAATCCCTGAAAAGTACCCGACTGATAGTCATTAAAAAAGTTAATTGAATGCTTATTATAGTGTATAATCACAGTGTGTCAATTCAGTTCCCTTTGGACAACAAAAGGAACAATGAGTATTATCCAAGGTAGGTTTAATAAGAAGACTTTTCACCAGCTATCAGCGGAGTGGGGAAACCACAAAACAGTCCATAGAGGGTGGTTATGATATAATATTTTTACTTTCTGCTTTCCCTCGAACTACATATAGCAATACCCTAAGGTTGGCAACAGAAGAACTGCATAGTTATCCTGGGCTCTAAGAGTCAGGGCAATTTATCAATACCAGGCCCCAGAGACAACGTGTAGAATGGGCCATCAGATAGGAGAAGTGACACACAGCCTTGGGACAAAGCTGTTGACTACACAGAAGGAAAGTGGAGGGAATAAAGACTTCTATTCACTTTCCTGACATCTGTTCATCTCTTGGGGCTCCCCTAGGCAGGCGAATAGAAAATTAGAGGCCCTGGGAGCTCATTGATGTGGCTTGCTGACTCTAGGGCAGAAAGCAGAGAGAGAATAAAGTGAATCTGGAAGGTCAAACAGAAGTTATCCCTGGCAACTTTTTATGTACTATTTTATCACATGTTCACAAGAATTATAGGAAGCAAAAAATTGTTTTAGATGAAGAAACAATGGATTTGAGAGATTAGGTGACTTGCCTAAGGATACAGAGCTTCCAAATAAAAGAAGTAAGTTTCAATAAGAGAAATCTTGTCAATAAAATGATATTTCTTTTTGATTTTTATTAAACATCACTATTTAAAATACTATTAATATCAGAATTTCAGGCATACAGTGTTGTAACACCACATCAATCCAGACTACAATACCCTCTACAAATATTTCAAGGTTCACTCTCACCCCACCCTCTTAGTAACAAAACTAAATTCAGTTCTTTTGACCAAATACGGGAAGAAAAAAAGTGAAACTTTAGGGTCCCAGAATCTGTTACAGATGGTCATTTGTTATTCTTACTCTATTTCACATGTAGCTATGAATTGCATGGCTTCATCTTTTTTTTGGTCTGAGTAATATTCCACTGTGTCTATATACCTACTACTTTATCTACTCATTTGTTCTTGGACACTTAGGTCATTTCCAGATCTTGGCTATTATAAATAGTGTTATATGAACACAAGAGTACATATATCTCTTCAAAATATCAAAATCTATATTATTAACCAAAGCCAATTCTTCCTCTCTATTACCTCTGAGAGTATCTAGGAGAGAGAAAATGCACATCTGTGACTGCCAGTTGCAATTCAATGCCATCCTTATTTTTACCCTAACACTCTCTTTGCCAAGTCAAGGGACTTCCTTTCTCATTTATCTAACATCAACATCATTGTTCAATGGTCTCAACTCAGCATGTTTTCTCTCTTCATCATATTCTATTTCTTCACATATCTTCTATGATCTTGGAGGTTAATTTCATAAGGAAAGAAACAAATTCTTCCAACCGGTATTCCAGGCCTGGAACTAAACTCTTAATCACAGGGAATTTTAAGTAATAATGGATTCCCTACCCCTAGAAACACCTCAATGATGAAACAATAAAACCATTCCCTCTGAGGACAGATATAACCTATTTTTCTGCTTTTATTGCCATTTAGAACTATGTAGAACAAATTACAACTTATTTCTCATCACAGTTCTTCAATATTGAGGGGCTCCCCAAGGACCATTCATATCTCAGGTGCCCTCTCCCTTAATCCTGCTATTAGTTTATTATATAAATGTGTCTCTCCACTGGCCCATATTCAAAAGGGTAAAAGCAACAAGTACTGGCATGGATGCGGGGAAAATGGGACTCTCATACATTGTTGGTGGGAATGTCAACTTGTACAACCTTTCTGTAAAACAATATGTACATTCCTCCAAAGTCTAGAAATTGAGCTCCCTTTTGACCCAGCCATACCACTCCTGGGAATATACCCTGGGAAGCCAAAAACACACAGCGGAAACACAATCCGCACTTTTATTTTCATAGCAGCACTATTCACAATAGCCAGAACCTGGAAACAACCAGTATGCCCGAGAACTGATGACTGGATAAAGAAACTGTGGTACATCTACACAATGGAATACTATGCAGCTGCTAGGAAAAATGAAGTTATAAAATTTGCCTATAAATGGATGGACATGGAAAGGATCATGTTGAGTGAAATTAGTCAGAAGGAAAGAGAGAGACATAGAATGACTGCATTTATTCGCATAACATAAATATATCAGGTGGTCTTACCAAAAGTGGAAATTACCCCAAATGTGAGGGAGTCAGAGGTTAGGTAAGACAGAGAAGGAAACATGTGTGAGTAAATGTCGAAAGGGCTGATACCAACATAGAACTGAGCATTAAATACAGGCAAAAAAATGCACATGATGGCTTCCAAGTGTATGTAGTGCAACCCACAATGTGTAAGAGAAGGAAAGAGAGAGAGAGGGAGAGAGAGAAAAGAGATAAAGAACCTGCCATTTAGGCAGGCTATGGGAGGGGGAGGGAATTGGGGACATTGGTGGTGGGAAATGGGCACTGGTGGAGGGCAGGTGCTGGAACACTATGTGACTGAAACCTACAAACATGAACAACGTTGTAATTGTATATCTCACGCTGGTATAATAAAATGTTTAATTAAAAATGTGTCTCTCCAACTTGAACACTGCTTCAGGAATTGTGGATTTACATTCTTTTTAATTAAAAAAGTGTTTTATTAAAACACCATGAAATACAGTTATAAAGTTGTCACGATTATCATATAGTGGTCCAGCACTCATCCCTGCATAAATGCGCATTTCCCCAGTATAGCCAATATGCCCAGTTTCCCTTCCACAATGCCCCCCCTATATCATCCAGGAATACCTATAAAGCAGATGCTTTTTTTTCTGTCACTCTGTTTTCTTTTCCTTTTTTTCCTTTTAAGAGCTGCAGTTTTCAATACTGTTACTGAAAGGGCATATTTACCTCCTTTCAGCAATCAGTTCTTGTCCAGAGCCATCATTTCCAATATTGTCATAGTGGTTCCTTCTCTGTCCTGTCTCACAGCCCTCACCCTTATGTCAAGCTTCCTCCCACGGGCCAGTCATCCTGGCCCTTTGTACTGATCTTGATGATTAGCCCCGAGGACATTAATCCAGTCTTCCTGAAAGTCACATATAGGCACATGACCTCCCACCAATCTTGTGCTTGGAACTCAGCTTGGATACCTCCCCTCTTTATCTCCTCCACACCCCTAGTGCCTTCCACAGTTCCATGGCCTTCTCTTTGGCATGGGGGCAGGAAGGAGAGACATTATGTGAACCACCGTAGAGAAGCCTGGTGCTAGAAGCCAGGAGAATTCTATTTCCAACAGGCTCATTCACACAAGGGGAGATCTGGAGATCCGGCTGGACCTGCCCAGGATGTGAAGCTCTGGAAGTTGCCAGATCGTTATCGTTGTCAAATACAATTTCCTCCCCTGCCTCTGCCCTCCACCATGCCTGCGGTGTCCATCTGTTTATGAAAACACCATGTTCCTCGTGGGTATTTTTAGGCAGGGCTTTTGTGGGTCTGAGACATCTGCAGCAGTCAGCTTTATTTGTTATAAACTCACTAAGATGCTATTAAAGCACCAAGCAGGGGGCTGCTGGGGCTCAGATTGTGGTTGGTCCTGACCATCCCAACCTTGCTTCTCACAACAGTGGATTTTCCTGTTCTAATTTGGTTTCATTTTTGTTTTGTTTCAGTTCTGAGATTCTTTACCTTCTGTCATGCTTTTGAAAAAAAAAAATAATTCTGGGCAGCTCCTCCTGCTCCCTCCCCTAGTTGAAAAGAAGCTTTATTTGAAGACTTCCTGGGGAATAGGAAATGGTTCTGCAGGGAGTGATAGCTGAGTCTTCAGAGGAGAGGAAGTAAAAAGACAGAGGGAATAAAGTGAGTCTCAAAGTTAATATTCCTGGTCCTGTGACCAGCAAGTAAAAACCATCTGATGCAGTGGATTTTACAGAACTCCTTTACAAATTAGTAAACTGAAGACCCACAAGGCGTATACAGGACATGGCTCGGAAAGTAATGTCAAAACTTCAAGAACTGAGAACATAAATAGGTAAATAAAGTAATTAAGATCTCATCAATCTCAACTCTCAGTCACTAGGGATAAGGAAAAGGGATTGAAATATGAGGGATACTGATATGCTCCTGAGATGGGATAGTCAGGGGAAAGGTGACTGCCTCATGAATGGGCTAGAAGTGGCCGCTATGACAACATGCCTCAGTCTGTTGCCATGGGGCGAGGGATGGCAGGAAGATAGTAGCAGGGGTGGGAGGGTGAATATCGGTGTAGGGGGTGGGAAAACATCCTCACTGAGAGCAAAGCCTTGGGAAAGAGAAAATGCCTGAAGATAGAACTGCTTTGAAAATTAGCAGAGTGGACACTAAGACCTTTCCAAACAAGTTCCATCAAACTCCATCAGATCCTGAAGTCTGTTGTTGACCAACCCACTTTGGGAAATGGATTTGTTTTTATTTCTCTTGATTCTTAATCACAGTACATGCATGGCTTCGAACTTAAACTCTTGATGTTGTGTTTAAACCATATAAGTGATGAAAGACTTAACTCCTACAAAGTGGATATAACTGACATTCAGGAAAAAACAATGGATATGAAATTGGTCAGAGACCCATTTCCAGCTGAGGATTCAGCCACTAACTCACATCAGCCCTTGAACCAATGATTTCAAGTCCTCAGGTTTTTTATCTGGAACATGCAGGACATATTTTAAATTTTGCTAATGTTTCTCTCTATTTAAAAAGTTACTTGCTAGCAGGGCCAGTCATACAGTACTGAGTTCAAGATAATTGTCTTGCCTGTGGCCAACCCTGGTTTGACCCCTGGTACTATATATATGGCTCCCAGAGCACAACCAGGAATGATCTCTGAATACAGAGCAAGGAGTACTGGGTATAGCCAAAACATCTCACTTCACCATAAAAAGTATATTTCTTATCTTATCAGAGATCCAACCATAATTTGGGGCTGGATATTGTTTCATCCAACTGGCATTTGGACGTTTTTTCTTGTTTTCCAATACACATTGAAATGAGCTGGAGCATGAGAGAGTAGGGAAGTATGCTGGCACAGAGCCTCAGAGCCTCATTCAAAACCTGGCTCCACCACATACCAGCAATGCATCCTTGGGAAAGTTTCTGACTTAGTTTATCATGCTTTAGTTTCCTCATTCTAAATTAGAAGAAATTAGAAGAAAGAGCACTTACCTCAAGAGATAATGGTGGCACTGCACTCTAACATATTACTACACCTACAGTCCCAGGAACCAGGCTTGTGATTAAGAAATCTTTGTGTCCTAAGTGTGATGCAAAACAGTCAACTTGAGATGAATTTTAACCCATCAGCAGGAGGAAAGGGAGGACAATCCCAACAAGGGCAAATGGGTTATATGGAGGAGGGGAAAAAAAGACAAGTTTTCACCTTAAGTAACAAGCAGTCATTTGCTACATGTTGAGGATTTGGAATATATAGTGTCAACTTCCAGAATCCCTCAATGGTCAAATTCAGCATATCTCAGAAAGGACTAGCACACTCCCTATTCATGCTGTATGGTTGAACAGTTGGGTTCTGGGCCTAAGAGCAGTGAGGAATTCAAGAGAAGTAGAGAGTAAGAGCCTTTAACTTCAGGGAGACTAACCTAAAAGACATGGCCTGAAGCACCTGTGACTCTGAAGTCAACCTCAGTTAGGCAATTCTGAAATAGTGTCTTATTTAAAGACCTCAACACTGAAGGCAATGACCAGTTTCTTCTCAACTATATGAAAGAGTGATTGAGTATGACCTATCTATCCATGACCTACCACAAAATCCTCCCCAGCAGGGTCCTTTTACACATACTAAGGATCAAGCATGGAACAGAACAGCTCCCTCTTTCTCTAGGGGACATGTAATATGTAGACAAGGGATGAGTGAGTAGAGAAGATACCCCTCGGAAACTAACCATACTATTCAACTTTAGAGGAATAATGGAAATGGTTCAATATTATGGGTCATAAGGAGAAACAGTACAGCAAAGCATATGGTCTTTGGGAACATAGTTTGGAAACAGACTGGGCTTTGAATCCCTACCCTCTGCTTTGCCAACTATGGATCCCTGTGGGGCTCAGTTTCTTAGTTTTATAGTGTGAGCACTCAGAGACTCATGAAAATCAGATCAATGACTGCACCATACACAGAACATGGGGCTTGATTACCTCCAGGCTTTCTGATCTCATTATTGAATTTCAATCATAAAATTTTCTACCAGGATGCCCTTGAAGCAACAATGAATGACTTCCTATCAATAGTTATTGTTAATGCCAGTTGTCAGGGATAAAAAGTATTAATCTGGAGCAAAAGTGATTTATTTCCCATTGCAAGCTTAGAATAAGACCCAAATTCTAGGGACTATGTGGTCCATTTGTTTTAACCCTCCAAGAAAGGTCTGGACTCTTGAAATTAGCATGTCCTGAAAACAAACACTTGATTTTCAATATAAATGTGGTTCTCTGGGTCACTTGTCTACGTAGAAGGGCCTAGCACTGTCTGGGACAGAGGTAGCAGTTCCCCTCTTGGGGACATGTCAGTCCACGATGTCAGGAGAAAATGTTGGATGACAGGTCTAGCTGGCTTGGGAGCTTTTCCGTTTTATCCACTCACAGCTTAATCTATTTATATGTTCTTAAACCAGGATTCATACTAATAATATCTCTCTTCTATGTAAACACTGATGGAGGGTGTGGCAGTTACAGAAGTTACTTTGACTCTGAAAGAGTAACTTCTGACTTCTTATTATACATCTGCTAAGACTTCTATGTTATCTAGATTGGGCACAGCTCCTCTTTATTCCCACTGCATGGGAGAGCTAGAATTTACCAGGAGACTATCACCCTGGCTACGCTGAAACTACTGTTTAAGATTATAATTATGACACCAATATCCAAGGTCAGGCAATACATGGATCAGGAGGTCTTGTCAAAGGTGGAAATTATCACAAACATGTGAGAGTCAGAGGCTAGGTAAGACAGAGAATGGAACAATGTGCTAATAATTGTCAAAAGGGCTAATACCAACCTAGAACTGCGCATTAAATACGCAGGCAAAAAGATATACATGGCAACCTCTTAATGCATGTATTATAATCCACAATGTGTAAGGGAAGGAAGAGAGAAAGAGAGAGAGAAAGAAAGAGAAAGAGATAAAGAATCTACCATAGAAGCAGGCTAGGGTGGGGGGGAGGGAATCGGGGACATTGGTGCGTGGGAAATGGGCACTGATGGACAGATGGGTGCTGGAACACTGGGCGACCAAAACCCAAATATGAACATCTTATGAACATCTTTATAATTGTATATCTCATGGCATCACTGTATCACTGTATCACTGTCTTCCCGTTCATCATCGATTTCCTCGGCGGGCACCAGTAACATCTCCATATGACCTGTCTCATGCAAGTAGAGCCCAAGGGCACCTGCTTGCTCCAGGAACATAAAGAGCCTCAAACCATTCCATCAGGTCATGAGAATGAGGTCTATAATTGTTACTGGTATCTGGCATATCAAATACGACACGGGTAGCTTGCCAGGCTCTGCCATGCGGGTAGCATACTCTTGTAATCATCTCAAAATCCAGCATTTATTGATGATCCGGGCTGTGATAGGCTGGTCTGCTGGGTGGAGTTCTGATGAGGGGAAGTCCGGATGTGGAAATGGAGGTCCTCATGGAGTGGGGCGTCGTCTGGCTTGTTGTGAGGCTCTGTTGGGGTGTTGGGCTCGGGTTAGAACCTGTCATCCCTCCCGGGCACCTCATGAGCAGCTGGGCACAGTGAGAGCCAGTAGCAGCTCTTGCCCCATGTCTGTCTCTGGATCAGCATACCTGCGCGGATTAAAAACACTGCAGTAGGCTTGTGATCAGTTCTTCTGCTGGGTATAGTTCTAACGAGAGGGAGTCGGATGTGGAAAATGGTGGCCCTCATGGAGAGGAGAGTGGTCTGGCTTCTTGTGAGGTTCTGCTGGGGTGGCAGGCCAGGGCTAGAACCCTCCATCCCTCCAGTGAGCCTCGTGAGCAGCTGGGCACAGGGAGAGCAGGTAGCAGCTCTGCCCAATTACTGTGAGTCTCTGGATCAGCATACCTGGGCCATACTTAAAAAAAGACTGCTGCAGGTTGGGGCTCAATGAGGCAGGCTATGATCAGCACTTCTGCTCAGTGGACTTCTGATGGTGGACTCAGTGGACTATCTCATGGTGGTATAATAAAATACTAAGAAATATAAAAGAGATTATAGGAAGGATCATACTAGTTTGCCCTCAGCAGGCGAGTGTGGCCCTTTTCAGTATATGGAGAACAAGATACTCGAATCACTCTGGTGCAGAAAATAAATAAGAAGGAACTTGTGGGTACCATCTAGATTACATGAAGCCCATGAAATTAAGATGTATTACCTTATACCAGCCCCCATCTCTCTCTAGTATTTTACATGAGATAATCTCGGAAGAAGGGATTAGTCCTTGGCATAATCCTTTGTTTATACCTGTAGTAGGATATGGCACCACCCTTCTACACTCTTCTACTATCTAGAAGCTTTATTGACAGGACCCTCCCTGAAGTAAGGATTACTTTTGTGTATATAAGGGGACTGATTTGAGGCACTCTTCTCCTCTTTGGTGGGACTCCTTTCTGATAGGATCCTCTTTGGTGGGACTTCTCTCTGATGGGATCCTCTTTGGTAGGAATACTCTCTGGTGGGATCCTCTTTGGTAGAAGACTTGGGCTTTTGTGCATGGTCTAAGTTCTGACCAGATCTAGAGTTCTTTCATTATATTGGATTGTGGTGGTAGAGCTTTTTGTACTATTAAAAGCCTTTTTGGAACTGCGCCGGTGGCCTTGGAGGTAGAAGAAAACTTCTGTCTTGATACTATTGGGGATCTCAGCAGCTCCCCAACTGAAAAATGACTGTGATTTTCCTCAATATCATTTACAAAGTGTTTTCCCATGCATGACCATGAGCTTGGCAACACTACCACAATTAGGTCACTGACTTCCAGTTGACTTTTCCCCCCCAACTCATCCAAATCTTTGCTCAAATGTCTCTTCTTCAACAAGACTTACCCTGACCACTATTATAACTGCAATTGGTCCCCCTCACCACACATCCTATCTTCCTTACCTAACCCCCTTTCTGTAAAGCATTATTTTCTCATAGGGATCAGCCATAAAATGGAACCCTATGGGTATTCTCCTCAGTCAACATAGTTAGTTGGTCAAGAGCCTTAACTGCTCTGGTTTGAAATCCATGGCTGCATCTCTTCAGAGAACTTGTCTTCTGCAGGTGTTCATTGTTAAAGAGCATGTATGTTGAGGAGCCAGAGCACTCCTGCTGTCTGGCTTGCTGAGAACTCCCTGGAGGCTTTGCCAAATAAGACTTCCACTCACTCCTGACTCAGGGTAAGAGTTTCATGGTAGTATAAAGTTTCTCCCAAAATTTCTCCCACCATCTCCTTGCTCTCCCTCCTTTCATCTAAGGAATTCCTCTCATGTTCAATCCTGTGGTCTTATGTTTATATTCTTTTCTATTTCACCAGTTGATGTGTTTAACTATTCTGATCACTGATGAGGTTCAGGCAACTAGAAGATAACACTTAATGATAATGAATTAAACAATACCCATTTACAGAGGGGAGATTGAAGCTCAGAGAGCTATATTTTTTTGCATTATTTTGTGTTTTATTTTGTTTTGGGGATACACCGGGGTGCTCAAGGATTACTCCTGACTGCACTCAGTGATCACTCATGGCAGGCTTAGGGAATATGCCAGGGATTGAACCCAAGGCAGTTGCATGCAAAGCAAGTCTCCTACCCACTATACTATCTTTTGGCCCCATCAGTGAACTATTTAGGAAAATCCTGAGCAGTGCAGTCAGTAAATAATAAGTGAATTTAGAACCCTGTCCTTGTTCTAAAGTTCTGATCTTTCTTCTCTCCTCTCTCACTAACAATGCTCTTTCCCTACCCTTTATATACCACTCTTCTCCTTTTCCTTTTGTTTCTCAACTCATGGGTCTTTATCTTTTGTACCTATTCTCTCTCACAATGCTGTTTACCTACAATGTGCTCAGTCATTGGGTCACAATATATGTGTATTATATCTAGAGCATCTGAAGACACCAGGCAGATGCAACAAGGCAGGGTCAAATAACTTCAAATTTGACTCTCTGCTTGGGAATTGTGCTTGGACCATGACCAAAACTATAAGCATCCTATCCTTCCCCAAACTGCCTTCTCTGTTTGAGGAAATCCAGTTCATCATCACCACAGTCATAAAAACCATATGCCATGGTGGGCCAGAAAGAGCTTTCTCAGTGGAATAAAATATGATGTCCTTCAGTCAGGACAGCAAATGGGGCTGACACAAGAACCCTAGTCATGGTTAAGAACTGTTCCGACTATTTTGGGTCCCAGATGCTGATACCTATCTGAGTAGCTACACAGAGGAAGTACTGGGGATCTGGGCAGCCTTGAAGGATTTCCGGACAGCAGGAATGGGAGAGGCGCTGGAATCGGGCCCACTGAAAGCTTTCCTGGAGTGTGGAATTCTTTTCCATGTGGTGATGCAATTTTTAAAAAGGCCTTGAGTGCACACCTGAGAAGAGGTGTGTTAGGCATAAGTACATAGCAGATGGGAGGCAGAATAATTTGGGGAACAAGAAGCAGTAACCTGTGCTCTCAGAGTTGAGCACCCACAAGCCATGACCAGGGCCAGGAGGGGAAGACATAGACCCTGCCCAGAGCACCCTGGGTGTGAGAACCTTTACCACTTGCCCTTGTGGAGGGAGAGCAGGAGTACGTGCTGAACTACATTCCCATCACCCCATCACCATTACATAGGAGGAAAAATGCCAAGTGTGGCAGCAGACCAGTTGTGTGCGTGCCATCCTGCCCAGCATGGTCAAAGCTCACAGCTCACATTCAAAGGACCTAACAGCCAACTGGTGGCAAAAGTCTTCTAACAGATTGAAATGTGCTCTCTGGACCTCCAGGGATGCTCCAAGAAATCTCCACTGATTTACAGGCAGTGGGGTCATGCAACTGCTCCTACACTGAGGAGCAGTTCATCAGGGAGAGAAATTGAAGAGTCCAGGGAGCTAGTACATGAGGTTTGGACACTTGCCTTGCATGCACCTGATCCAGTCTAATTCCCAGCATCGTGCCCCCACCAAGCTCCACAGTGTGTTGCCCCACAGACCTCAGTCCTGGGACCCTTGCACTGAACTACTGGCCCAGTTGGCAAAGGATCATGAGGAACAATTTCCAGGCTCCCTGAGCACTGCTTATGGAACCTATACTCTCCCCCAATAAAGAATATGGTGACACAGAAGATAAAAGAAAATAACTGATAATATTTTCTCCCAAAAAGGAATGAGAAGGGGCACCAGGATGTGGTGGTATCCTACTCCAAATATACAAAGATGCCATTACCAAATCCCATGTGCTGGGGGATGGAGTTGGGGAGTTTCTATCAGGGTTCAAACCCTTCAAGGCTGCTGTTAGGATCCTTTGCTTACTCAAGGGCCCAGGTGAGGGTAGAGAAGCATCTGTGCAAACACTTCAGAAAACAAAAGGCACTGTAAGTTCGGAGAGATGGTACAGTGCCTTTCTTTTCTTTCTTTTAGGATGCTTTTCTTGCATGTAAGCAACCCTGGTTCATTCCAGCACTACATGGTCCCCTAGTATCACTAAGTTAAGTTCTGTAGAACCCTAAGCATTACAAGGTGCAGCCCTCAGGGCCCCCAAGCACTGCTGGAGCAAGCCAGATAATTCCGATATCACAGGGACTAAACTGTGCTCCATTACAAGACTTGTGCATCGAAACACTAGTCTGGTAGGCTAAAAAATCATCTGGAAGAGCCATGAGCACCACTTGGGTGATTAAAAATATACATATATAATATATTATATATAATGTATTATATATATATATATATATGTTTTGGAAGGGGAAGGGATTTAGAGTTCTATGTACATTCTTTTTCCCAAGGTAAGCCAGACTTTCTTCAATGCTGAGCTTCAATGCTCAGAGCCCTCCATCTTTCCTGTCATCCTGAACACTGAATTTCTGAGTCTCTATTCCATCACATGTACAATGGAGAGAGAGAAATGGATAATGTGGGGAATCTGTTACAACCCAAGTTTTTGGGAAGTTATGTTAATACATTCCAAGTAAAACCAGGATTAGCTTGCCAGTTTGTCCAAGGAGAAACACAGAATTGCAAGACACCAGGTTCTGCCTCTAGCTCTGGTGGGACTCCCTAGGCTTCACTGCCTTTCTCTAACCTAAAAGACCAAGTCCACTCTAGTCCCATCTGTAACTAGTAACACTCATCATAGCAGCAGGGACCAGCACTTCTCTGGTTCTACAGCTCATCTGTACTCACCCAGCATCCTCTTGTCTTTGCCCATTCTGGGTTTTGGATTGGTAAATCAGGTCCCACTCCCCTCTTATGACCCCCAATTTTACTCTTCTGATCTCTCCATCTAGAATTCATGTTGATGGGACCAGAAGCTTAAACATTCCATCCCTATCCATATCACTCAAGAGCATACTTTCGGGAAGACCCTCAGAAGAGCACCAGCACCTCTTCTCTGCGGGTACAAGTGGATCAGTGGAGGCTGAGGGTGGGGGTGTGAAGAGATTGTCAATTAGAGGCCATGGAAAATAATACCAAAATGGTCCTTATCCTGAAGATTAACCCAAGCAGTTGCTGATGAAGACATTCATAGGAAGTCCTGGTGAATCCATCAGTGTTCATGAGCTGGACCAGACCAAGTGAAGGACAACTATGGAGCCTGATTGATCTTGAGCTGGGAAGGGTCATTCTGGGGCATCACAGTCTTGTATAGTTCCATAAGCCCTTAATACTCACTCTTGGTTAGGACTTCTCTCAGTAACTTCCCTGTCTGGTATCCCATATGTGTGACCCTTCCATAATCTGGGCACTCGCTCTCTCATTACATAGTCCCTTATTTGCAAGGACAGATATTCAGGACTAATGTTTATCCAGAAGTAGCCAGAGAGATAGTACAGTGGGTAGAGCACTTGTCTTGCATGTGGTCAACCCAGATTAGGTTACTAGAACCCCTGTATCTCAAAATCTGCTAGGAGTGATCCCTGAGTGAAGGTCTCTGACTGGGCACAACTAGGTATATCCACAAAGAAGTTTTAAAAAACAATAACCAATCCTCCAGAAGCTGGATCAAAGTAGCCTCCCCAGAGCCCAAGAATTTCCCTCTAAGTGTGATGAAATAAGTCTCCTGAATAATGCTTTCCCATCCCCCACATCTCCATAGCTGAGGCATGGCTTATTCCCTAAGACACCCCTTCCCTGTAACCCCACCTAACCTAAAAGCTCTCCAGAAAAATAAAACACTCAAAGATAAACGACAGCAGGAGAACCCTAAGATGCCCCCAGGACTCTGATGTTCTAAATCCATGAGGAATAAACAATGAAGAGACAAAGTTCATTAAACTTAAAAAAGAAATGGGAATAGCCTCTAACCCCAAGATTGTCTGCGCTCTAAATTCTGGTCTGAACTTTGACCTCTCATTTCACTCAGAGGAAGTCATCAGGGAGGTGGAATGATAGAGGAAAACAGTGATCACGATAGAATCAAGTTCTGGGCCCTGGTCTGCCAAAAGCATACCAAAAGCAACAGATGAAATAAACAACCATATGACTTTCACAGGGGGAAGTAGCTGCTCCCTCTTGACTCATGCCCAGAGGTCATCAAGGGGTTGAACTCGGGATCATATTATCTCATGGATTCGTTTCCTATCCAATCAGGAGAGGGCAAGAGCCACTGAGTTTCTTCCTGTACACTGAGTGCTATAGCCCGCACTTTAAGTGCATTAAGTAGGAGGGTCCCGGAGGTCAGAGGTGGGTCAGAGAAAAGCAATCTTGGGGACATGCCAGACTCCTAAATTGTAGAGTGAGAACACAGGGGACAAGCAGCACACTTACAGGCCTCAGAAAGAGAACAAGGTACCTTCTAAAGGTATCTTGGAAATTTGCCGGTGTGCATTTCATCCTGTGTAGCTGACATATGTCGTGGTCAAGAGGACAGCAGGGATTGGCAGATCTAATGCCCCATAGGGACCTGGAGGCCAGCGTGACTACAGCGCCATGCTTTCTCCTCAAGATGCCATGAGAACTTGCTGTGCAAAGCTGTCGCTGTTGATCCTGGCTCCCACTGCTCCCTCCTCCTCTTTCCTGAGCCACAAGTACAGAAATGACTCAGAGTGCTTCTATGTCAGCTGCCGACAATGCACTTGAAACAGACACTGCCACCCCTGGGTCTTCCGGTCAGTCCTGAGCACCAATGCTATGAACACAGAGAGATGGTCCCCTTGACTAGCACTTCCATCTATTGGGTCCATGAGAGAACAAGGTTTTCTTCCTGTGATTCATCCCTTTTGTAAAAAAAAATGGTTTGGGGGCCACACCAGCAGTGTTCAGGTATTAGTCCTGACTCTACTCTCAGGTGTCTCTGCTGATGGTCCTGGGTAACCATTCAGGGTGCCGGGGATTGAACCCAGGTATGTCACATGTGAGGCAAGCACCCCACCCACTGTACTATCTCTCCAATCTTGGCTGCAACAAATTCTAAAGGAGATTTCCAGCTAGTCAGAGAGATAGTACAAGGGTTAAGGTGCTTTGTCTTGTATATACATGACCTCTGGTTCAATCTAGAGTGCCAGTTATGGTCCCCCTGCTAGGTGTGATCCCTGAGTACGGTGATCCCTGAGTACGGAATCAAGAGTAAACCTGGAGCACATCAGGGTGTAGCCCAAATGCCGGGAAGAAGATAAGGTTTTGGGGAGGAACTGTTTTCTCCTCCCTGGTCCAGGATATGAAATAAACCTTGTCTGGCACCCTTTCCCCATTATCAGTCCTGTGCACAGCTCCTGACTGCACCATCCTGCCTTTCCTTGTGATTCAGGTCTGGCCAATCCAAGCTACCAGAAGAGTATAAGACCCCAGATAGACTCAGGAAAAGAGTTTTGGGGTGAATCTTACAGAAAGATCCTTACCCCCGGGACTGAATAAAAGAGTCCATGAGAAGGAAGCCTTTAAGGGAAAGAGGGATTGGTTCTCACAGTCATTTCTGGGGTCTGGGTCCAGCTTTAGTGTCAATTGGAATCTGGGATAAGGGGGGAAAGGGCTAATCCTTCCTGGCACCTCAGCACCTTCATTTAGCAATTCTTCCACTCTCCCCAAGCAAGAATCAATCACAAAATCATCTGAGTCACAAACCCCCAGCCCCAAAAAGTCTCAATAAGCACCCTCCAAAGGGCAGAGGCTGTGGAAAGACATCTTAAATGGACTCCAAGAGTGAATGCAACAGTATGAAGCTCCAAAATTCTATAACTGCTTAACAATTGACAAATTGTGCTTATCAGAGGAGGAGGGGGAGGCTTTGTGCTTCATAATACAGCTAGCTAATCAATTTGTTATTGCAAATTCTCTTAATACAGAAAAAAAATCTAAAAGCTCTCCTGTAGTTCTATTTTATCTTGCCATCTCAGCCCTCTGCCATCCCTGATCTCAGTGTAAATTTATCCCTCCAGGATTTTGTCTATGGATTTTCATAACTACATAAATACACACACGGAGTTCATTTTCTTTTCTTTCTCCATAAATGATGGAGCAGGCGTCATATGCTACTGTATTTGCCACAGCATTACTTGTTGTTGCATAGAGAGCAAGAAAATGTTTCCCAGCTTCCCTTGCAAATAGATTGCAAATCTTTTTACTAAACTATATTCAATAGCCCCCACACCATGAGGGCCACCGTTTTCCACATCCCGACTCCCCACTCGTCAGAGCTCCACTCAGCAGAAGAGCTGATCACAAGTTCATCAATAAATGCACAAGATGAGAGGCAACTACAAGAGTATTCCACCCACACGGTAGAGCCTGGCAAGCTACCCATGTCGTATTTGATATGCCAAATACCAATAACAATTATAGACCTCATCCCATGACCTGATGAAATAATTTGAGGCTCTTTATACTCCTGGAAGGAGCAGATGCCCTTGGGCTACACTAGCATGTCACAGAATGTATGGAGATGTTACTGGTGCCCTCTCAAGCAAATCAATGAACAATGGGAAGACAAGTGATACAAGTGATAATCAAAAGAATGTGAGTGTCACATGACTTTTTTGGTTTGTTTTTGGGAGTCGCATCCAGCAGTACTTAGGGCTTCCTCCTGCATCTGTGCTTAGGGGACTATATGTGGAGTCAGCAATCTAAGTAGCGTCACCAACAGGCAAGGAGAGTACCTCGCTTCAGAATTATCTAATGACAGTTTTGGTTCAGTTATGGTAAAGAAAATCTTTAAAAAAGCATTCTAGGAGAGAACGAGATAGAGAGTATGTGTGTGAGAGAGAGAAAGAGAGAGAGAGAAGAGGCAAAGTGTCAGCCATAGAGGCAGCCTGGGGAGGGGGAGGGAATCAGGGGACATTGGTGGTGGGAAAAGTGTACTGGTGGAGGGTTGGAGGGTGGGTGCTGGAACACTGTGTGACTGAAACCTAATCATTAACAGTTTTGTAATTGTATATCTCATGGTGGTATAATAAACTTTTGTAAGTTTATTAAAAAGTTTATAAAAAAGTTTTATTTTTTGGAGCCAGAGCGATAATCCAGCAGGTAGGGCATTTGCCTTGCACGCGGCCGGCCTGTGCCAGCCCCGGTTTGATCCCGGCATCCCATATGGTTCCCGAGCAAAGCCAGGAGTAATTCCTGAGTGCAGAGCCAGGAGAAACCCCTGAGCAATGCCGGGTGTGACCCAAAAAAAAAAAAAAAGTTTTATTTTTTACAAAAGTTTATAATAACCTTTTTTTAAAAAAGACATTAGAACAAAAAAACCCTTCTCTATATTCCTTTCTTTTAAGTTCTATGTCTAGAGGTGAAGGATTCTGAGATTACATAATGAAGACATAAGATTCAGATGAGTTCTAGATTCCCACTTAGAATAAATTCACACAAGAATTGCCTACCCTGCCCACCCTGGACTGTGACATGAACAAAAAATGAACCTAGGCTATGTTTACATCTCTGGAAATTTTCTAATATGTTATGAAAACCTATCTACTTTGATTAATACAATTACACTCCACCTATGATTCTGCATTGTTTTCTGTGTATCAGTATGATTATGCTTTTTTTCCCGGCTTCTGCTGCATCAGCCAATATTTCTGCTCTTCTTTCTTTGAGGTCTTCCTTTAGATTGGGAACTTTGAGTTTCCATGAATGGTCTTGGTGGACATGATGAACTCAGATAGTCTCTCACCCTGTCCATTCCATTCTAGGCCATGTGTCCCAATGTGGAGAAAGAAAGAAAGAAAAGAAAGAAAGAAAGAAAGAAAGAAAAGAAAGAAAGAAAGAAAGAAAGAAAGAAAGAAAGAAAGAAAGAAAGAAAGAAAGAAAGAAAGAAAAGAAAGAAAGAGAAAGAAAGAAAGAAAGAAAGAAAGAAAGAGAGAGAGAGAGAGAGAGAAAGAAAGAAAGAAAGAAAGAAAGAAAGAAAGAAAGAAAGAAAGAAAGAAAGAAAGAAAGAAAGAAAGAGAGAGAGAGAGAGAAAGAAAGAGAGAGAGAAGAAAGAGAGAAAGAAAGAAAGAGAGAGAGAAAGAAAGAAAGAAAGAAAAGAAAGAAAGAAAGAAAGAAAGAAAGAAAGAAAGAAAGAAAGAAAGAAAGAAAAAGAAAGAAAGAAAGAAAGAAAGAAAAGAAAGAAAGAAAGAAAGAAAGAAAGAAAGAAAGAAAGAAAGAAAGAAAGAAAGAAAGAAAGAGAGAAAGAAAGAGAGAAAGAAAGAGAGAAAGAAAGAGAGAAAGAAAGAAAGAAAGAGAGAGAGAGAAAGAAAGAAAGAGAGAGAGAGAGAGAAGAAAGAAGAGAGAGAGAGAGAAAGAAAGAGAGAGAGAGAAAGAAAGAGAGAGAGCAAGAAAGAAAGAAAGAAAGAAAGAAAGAAAAGAAAGAAAGAAAGAAAGAAAGAAAGAAAGAAGAAAGAAAGAAAGAAAGAAAGAAAGAAAGAAAGAAAGAAAGAAAGAAAGAAAGAAAGAAAGAAAGAAAGGAAGGGAAGGAAGGAAGGAAGGAAGGAAGGAAGGAAGGGAAGGAAGAAAGAAAAGAAAGTAAGAAAGAGCATTTTTAGCCCTAAAGTTTGTTACAGCATGTAGCTTTCTAAATTCTTGGAAAAGTGGTCACCCACATAGGAAATCCCTGACAACACTCCATTAGCCAGTGTTCAAATAACCAGAAAGTCCCAGGGGTGTTCAGTTGAGAAGCACAACAATGATGAATCTTGTCCATATTGCTTATGATTTAACAACTGGTTTATTATGTAGTATGTTCTGGGTCACTCCTGGGAAACTATTTAAACAAATAATCTGCAGTTAAATGATCTAATAGAACAAGTGTTGTCAGGTTCTTGGAAGAGAAACATGATCTGAAGCTATTCATAGATTCTTAGAATTAGAAGGTACTTTCAATATCTTCTAATAAAATTCTTTATTACAGTGAAGTGTAAACCAAGGCCTGATGAAGTTCAAGAACTTGCCCAAGGTCAATATTTGACATCTGCACATACACCCTCACCACCAAAGGGCTGATGCCTCTTCCCACACACTGATATTTCTCTCTAGAATTATTAGAAAAATACCACAATATCTTTGTTATCTGATGCAAGGATGAGTACCATAAAATATAAAAAAAGAAAAGGATATACATTTGTTATGATTAGAGAAAACCATGGAGGTAAGGCAAACAAGGAGAAATGAGGCCAAATTCCTGGTTTTTACAGTACTTATTATTAGTCACTTTATTCTGCAAACCAGAACAAAAACATATTAATATCAATAATTTTGACATTTGAGTAAGAGAGCAACATAAAATAACTTTTTAGAATATTTTATTATACCACCGTGAGATATCACGATTACAAAGATGTTCATGTTTAGGTTTCGGTCATACAGTGTTCCAGCACCCATCCCTCCACCAGTACCTATTTCCCACCACCAATGTCCCCAATTCCTCCTCCCTACCCTAGCCTGCCTCTTCTTTATCTCTGCAGGTTCTTTATCTCTTTTCTCTTTCTCTTTCTGTCTCTCTCTCTTCCTTCTCTTACACATTGTGGATTGCAATACATACATTTAGAGACTATCACGTGTATCTTTTTGCCTATTTCAATGCTCAGTTCTAGACTGGTATTAACATTTTCAATGATTAGCAAACTGTTCCTTTCTCTGTCTTACCGAAACTCTGACTCCCACATGTTTGTGAAAGATTCCACCTGTTGACAAGACCTCCTGATCCATGTTTTGCCTGACCTTGGATATTAGTATCATATATATGTATATACATGTATATATACATATATATTTATATCATGCAAATAAATGCAGCCATTCTATATCTGTCTTTTCCTTCTGTCTATTTTCACTCAACATGATCCTCTCCAAGTCCATCCATTTATAGGCAAATTTCATAACTTCATTTTCCTAACAGCTGCATAGTATTCCATTGTGTAGATGTACCAAAGTTTCTTTATCCAATCATCAGTTCTTGGGCACTCTGCTTGTTTCCAGATTCTAGCTATTGTGAATACTGCTGCTATAAAAATAAAAGGCAGATGATGCTTCTGCTATGTACTTTTGGTTTCCGGGGTATATTCCCAGGAGTGTTATGGCTGGGTCAAACAGGAGTTCAATTTCTAGTCTTTGGAGGAATGTCCATATTATTTTCCAAAAAGGCTATACCAGTTGATATTCCCACCAACAATGGATGAGAGTCCCTTTCTCCCCCACATCCACGCCAGCATTTGTTGACCTTGCTCTTTTTATATATGCCAGTCTCTGTGGTGTGAGATGATATCTCATTGTTGTTTTGATTTGCATCTCTCTAGTGATGATGAGCATTTTTTCATATTCCTTCAGACTATTTGAATTTCTTCCTTATAGAAGTTTCTGTTCATTTCTTCTCCCATTTTTTATGAGGTTGGGTGTTTTTTTCTTGTAAAGTTCTGCCAGTGCCTGATATATCCCGGATATTAACCCCTTATATTGGGTGAATGTAAAGTATTTTTTTAAAAATGGATACTTTAGAAGGTAAGTGAATATTAAGAGTGGAGGCAGATTAAGAGTCTTTTAATTTTCTTATAATAAATTAAGTACACATAATTGACTTATTTGCACTAAAATAAATAAATAAACACTGTAATATGAGTCCCAAGACATGTTGATGGTGCAGGCAGCGTGGAACTTGGGCAAGGGACTTCATCCCTCTAAACCAGGTCTACTGGAAAACTCTTTTTCTCTAGTCCAGCTTTTTTTATTATATCACCATGAGATAGACAAATACAAAGATGTTCCTGATTGGTTTTCAGTCATACAGTGGTCCAACACCCATCTCTCCAATTCACAGGTAAAGTTAGGAGCCTGCCAGCTATATGGTTCCTGCAGAGGAAACTGGCTTAGTGGAGTCATTTCCTGCAAACATTGCTGTAGCTTATGACTCAGGTGTTGAGTAAAACCACAAATTTTTTGCATGGGTGGGGGTTGGGGCATAAAATAACAAGAATCAACAGAACATGGGAAAGACCCATGACCTCAAGACAGAAGGCATAAAACCCATGTCAGCACCCTAATAATGGCAACTCTCTCGGATGTCTAAATGTAAGATATATCAAACACATTGGATATTGATCAGTGACCCTTATTTTTTTCTTTTTAGGAGAGCTCAGTTTTGTTCAAAGTACCACCCTCCCTTACTATGTGTTCTCAGACATTCTGAATACATCAACCCCATCTAAACAAACTCTCCTCCCCAGTCAGAAATGGTTTTGAGAACTTGGATTTGTGTACATGGAATTTCTCAAATGCCTTTAGTTTTTCCAGATTTTTGCACATGACTTAAGTTAACCAATAAAGTAGAAGGAAAGACTTTTATTTCCACACAGAAAAAAGAATTTTTAAAGTATTTTTTATACCACTGTGAGATATACAATTACAAAGATATACAATTAAAAAGTTCATATTTGGGTTTTGGTCATACAGTGTTCCAGCACCCGTCCCTCCACCAGTGCCCATCTCCCACCACCAACAGCCCGGTTCCCTCCCCCTCCCCCAGCCCTCCTCCATGGCAGGTTCTTTATTTCTTTCCCTTTCTCTATCTTTTTCTTTTCCTTCCCTTCCAGACTATGGATTATAGAACATACATTTAAGGGTTGTCATGTGTATCTTTTTGCCTCTATTTAATGCTCAGTTCTAGGTTGGTATTAGTACGCTCGACAATTGTTAGCACACTGTTCCATTTTCTGTCTTACCTAGCCTCTGACTCCCACAAATTTGTGATAATTTCCATCTTTGACAAGACCTCCTTTCACAAGGTCATGTTTCACTTGACCTTGGATATTGGTATCATAATATGTACATATAGATTTATGTCATGCAAATAAATGCAGTCATTCTGTATCTGTCTCTCTCCTTCTGGCTAATTTCGCTCAATATAATCTTCTCCACGTCCATCCATTTATAGGCAAATTTTATAACTTTATTTTTCCTAACAGCTGCATAGTATTCCATTGTGCAGATGTACCAAAGCTTCTTTATCCAGTCATCGATTCTCAGGCACTCTGGTTGTTTCCAGATTCTGACTATTGTGAATAATGCTGCTATGAACATAAAAGTAGGGATGGTGTTTCCGCTGCATATTTTTGGCTTCCCAGAGTAGATTCCCAGGAGTGGTATGGCTGGGTCAAATGGGAGTTCAATTTCTAGTCTTTGGAGGAATGTCCATATTGTTTTCCAGAAAGGCTGTACCAGCCGGCATTCCCACCAACAATGGATGAGTGGCCCCTTTTCCCCACATCCACACCAGCACTTGTTCTTCTTGCTCTTTTGAATATGTGCCAGTCTCTGTGGTGTAAAGTGGTATCTCATTGTTGTTTTGATTTGCATCTCTCTGATGATTAGTGATGATGAGCATTTTTTTCATGTTTTTTTTGCCATTCAAATTTCTTCCTTGCTGAAGTTTCTGTGCATTTCTTCTTCCCATTTTTTTGATGGGGTTGTTTGTTTTCTTCTTGTAAAGTTCTACCAGTGCCTGATATATCCTGGATATTAGCCCCTTATCTGATGGGTATTGGGTGAATATTCTTTCCCATTCTGTGGACTGCCTTTGTATCTTAGTAATTGTTTCTTTTGAGGTGCAGAAGCTTTCTAGTTTCATGTAGTCCCATATGTTTATCTTTTCTTCTAGTTGCTTTCTTAGTGATGTTTCACCTTTGAAGATGCCTTTAGCTTCAATGTCGTGGAGGGTTTTTCCTATATTTTCTTCAATGTACTTTATGGATTCAAGTCTGATATTGAGATCTTTAATCCATTTTGATCTGATTTTTGTGCATGGTGTTAGACACAGGTCCAAATTCAGTTTTTTACATGTCGCTGCCCAGTTTTCCCAACACCACTTGTTGAAGAGGCTTTCCTTACTCCATTTTGGACTCTTTGCACCTTTATCAAAGATTAAATGATCATGTGTTTGAGGTTGGGTGTCAGGATACTCAATTCTATTCCATAGGTCCACAGGTCTGTTTTTTATTCCAATACCACGCTGTTTTAATTACCACTGCCTTGTAGTACAGTTTGAAGTTGGGAAAGGTGATGCCTCCCATCTTCTTTTACCCGAGGATTGCTCTAGCTATCCTTGGGGGTCTATTTTTCCATACAAATTTCAGGAGTGTTTGGTCAATTTCTTTGAAGAATGTCACGGGTATCCTTATAGGGACTGCATTGAATCTGTACTGAGCTCTAGAGAGTATTACCATTTTGACAATGTTGATTCTCCCCATCCATGAGCAGGGAATATGTTTCCATTTCCTTGTGTCCTCTTTTATCTCTTGGAGCAGTGTCTTGTAGTTTTCTTTATACAGGTCCTTTACACACTTGGTTAAGTTGATTCCTAGGTATTTGATTTTCTGTGGCACAATTGTGAATGGAATCATTTCCTTAATATCCCTTTCTTCTCTTTCGTTATTTGTATATAGGAAAGCCACTGACTTTTGGGTGTTGATTTTGTATCCTGCCACTCTACTATATGTGTCTCTTGTTTCTAGGAGTTTTTTGGTAGAGAGTTTAGGGTTCTCTAGGTATAATATCATGTCATCTGCAAATAATGATAGCTTGACTTCTTCCTTGCCTATCTGGATGCCCTTGATGTCCTTTTCTTCTCTGATTGCTATGGCAAGTACTTCCAGTACCATATTGAATAAAAGAGGTGAGAGTGGGCAACCTTGTCTTGTCCCTGATCTCAGGGGGAAGGCTTTCAATTTTTCCCCATTGAGAATGATGCTCACTGTGGGCTTTTGGTAGATGGCTGTAACTATCTTGAGGAAAGTCCCTTCAATTCCCATTTTCTGGAGCGTTTTAATCACGAACGGGTGCTGGATCTTGTCAAATGCTTTCTCTGCGTCTATTGATAGGATCATATGGTTTTTATTTTTTTCTCTTATTGATATGATGTATTATGTTGATTGACTTGTGAATGTTGAACCATCCTTGCATTCCTGGGATGAATCCTACTTGGTCATGATGTATAATCTTCTTGATGAGTCTTTGGATTCTGTTTGCTAGTATTTTGTTGAAGATCTTAGCATCCATGTTCATCAGGGATATTGGTCTGTAGTTTTCTTTCTTTGTGTTGTCTCTCCCTGCTTTGGGTATCAGGGTGATATGTGTCCTGTAGAAGCTATTTGGGAGTGTTTCTGTTTCTTCTATTTCCTGGAAGAGCTTGAAAAGGACTGGCAGTAGGTCCTCCTTAAAGGTTTGGTAGAGTTCACTAGTGAATCCGTCTGAACCTGGGCTTTTGTGTTTGGGCAGAATTTTAATTACTCTTTCAATTTCCTCGATGGTGATAGGCTTATTCAGGTGTTGCAGGTCTTCTTGTTTCAGCTGTGGGAGGTTATAGGACTTCAAGGAATTTATCCATTTCTTCTAGATTCTCGTGTTTCATGGCATACAGGCTCTCAAAGTAATCTCTGATGATCTTTTGGATTTCTGTGGTTTCTGTTGTGATGTCACCATTTTCATTTCTGATTCTGTTTATTTGGGTTCTCTCTTTCCCTGTCCTTACAAGTCTTGCCAATGGTTTGTCAATCTTGTTTATTTTTTTCAAAGAACCAGCTCTTGGTTTCATTAATCTTTTGGATTGTTTTTTTTGGTTTCCAACTCATTGATTTCCTCTCTAAATTTTATTATTTCCTTTTTTTTCTGCCTGGGTTGGGCTCTTTTTGTTGGTCTTTTTCTAATGTCTTCAGCTCTGTAGTCAGGTTATTTATGTGGGCCTTTCTTTCCTGATGAATGCTTGCAGAGCTATAAACTTACCTCTTAACATGGCTTTTGCCATGTCCCACAAGTTCTTATAGTTGGTGTCTTCATTTTTCATTTGTTTCCAGAAATCTTTGGATTTCCTGTTTGATTTCTTCTATGACCCATCTGTTGTTCAGGAGTGAGCTGTTCAGTTTCCAGGTGTTTGGTTTGACTCCCTGTTTCTGTGTATGGTTAACTTCCATTTTCAGTGCATCATGGTCTGAAAAGATAGCTGACACAATTTCTATCTTTTGCTGAGTAACTTCCATTTCAGTGCATCATCTCTGAAAAGATAGCTGACACAATTTCTATTTTTTATTTTATTGAGGTATGCTTTGTGGCTCAGCATGTGGTCTATCTTGGAGAATGTTCCATGTGCACTAGAGAAAAATGTGTATTCAGCTTTTTTTGGCATGAAAAGCCCTGTATATATCCACTAGCTCTCTCTTCCATTTCTTCCTTCAGGGCCAATATTTCCTTGGTAAGTTTCAGTCTTGTTGATCTATCCATCGTTGATAGAGCAGTGTTGAAGTCTCCAACTATTATTGTGCTACTGTTAATGTCTTCTTTGAGGTCTCTTAGCATTTTTTTATGTATTTTGCTGGCCCCTCGTTGGGTGCATATATGTTTAGTAGTGTAATTTCTTCCTGGTGTACATACCCCTTAATTAATAAGAAATGGCCTTTGTTGTCCCTTCTAACCTTTTTCAGCCTGAAGTCTATATTATCTGATACTAATACGGCCACACCAGCCTTTTTGGATGAGTTGTTTGCCTGGAGAATGGTCTTCCAACCTTTGACTTTGAGTCTGTGTTTGTTCTGATTATTCAGATGTGTTTCTTGTAGACAGCAGAATGTTGGGTTCAATTTTTTTAAGCCATTTTGTTACTCTGTCTCTCTGAAATGGTGCATTTAGACCATTGACATTGAGAGAGATTATTGTCATCAGATTTTGTGCCATCTTTCTGTTTGTGCTTGTTGTGCTTTGGGTTTGGTCGTATTACAGTAGACCCTTCAGTCCTTCTTTTAAAGTTGGTTTTGAGTCCATGAAGTTCCTGAGTTGTTGCTTATCCATGAAGCTGTGTATCTTTCCTTCATATCTGAATGTGAGTCTGGCCGGGTAAAGAATTCTTGGTGAGGCCTGCAGTTCAATGAGCCTTGTCACAATATCCCACCATTGTTTTCCGGCTGGGAGTGTTTCCATCAGAGAAGTCTGCTGTAAATCTTAGGGTTGTTCCTTTGTATGTGATTTCCTTCTTTGATCTTGCTGCTTTCAGTATTCTATCCCTATCTATAGTTTTTGTCATTCTAATTAAGATGTGTCTTGGAGTATTCTTGTTGGGGTTTCTTTTAGCAGGTATCCTACGGGCCTCCTGGATCTTGAGGCAAGCGTTCTTTAGTTCGGGAACTTCTCAGCAATTATGGCTTTGACAGTTTCTTCTTCATCGGGGTTTTCTTCTTGCCCTTCTGGGACCCCAATGATCCATATGTTGTTTCTTCTGGCTTCATCCTGATTATCTCTTGTTGTCTGTTTGGTAATTGTGAGTCTTTTTTTCTATCTTCTGGTGTTGTGTAGAGAATCTTTGGAACTTGTCTTCGAGATCACTAATTCTTTCTTCAGTAGCTATTATTCTGCTATGGTGGCCTTCCACTGTCTTTTTCATTTCATTTACCTCATTTTTAATATCTGTCATTTCCATTTGCATTTTTCCTCACTTCTTCTCTCATGTCCTCTTGTATTTTATTGATTTTGCATTCCATTGCTTCTTTGAGTTCCTTATGCATCCTTAACAATTCTCTTTCGAAATTCCTTATCAGAGAGGTTATACAACTCATCGGTATTGCTTGGCTCATCTGGACTAGTGACTTCACTCACAGAGCTTGATGGAATTTTGCGTTGTTTTACCATTATGACTATTGTAGGTTGCAAATGTGAGTTCTTGGGTAACTAGATAGTACAGTTAGTAGGTGTCTGGTCTGTTTGCAGAGTTTGGGTGGGTGGCAAGGAGTGTAGGAAAAAAGGTTCACTGGTACCTCATGCAAGATAGATAGTAAGAGGATCGCGCTGCACGCACTAGCATCCATACAGTTTTGAGTTTTGGGATGTGGGTGTAGGGTTCTGGCCTGTTCCCTGGGGGCTGATTGGGTCCGCTGGAGGCACAAGGATCACACACACACACACCTGTGGGGGAGGTTGCAGTCGCTTCCGAAGCGCTGGGGCCCAGGGGGTCTGGGGTGGAACCAAGGCTGTTTGCCTC